>JAJIBD010025637.1:0-187258 GCA_021461705.1 Cryptotis parvus
TTTCATGGTGTGCAGCTGACATTTTCCTGGAGGAGCCACATTAGACCATGGGGGAAGCAAATGGAAGGTCGGATCCACCTGGGTATCAGGATGGGAAGGAAAAATAAAAAAAACCTTGAGAAAATAAAAGTGATTCTCAGGGCAAAAGATAGAGCCCCTTGTGACCCACCTGCAGCCCAGCCAGTGGATTCTAGCTTCCTTCTCTTGTCTCTATCTTTCTCTTATTATTCAAGATAATGGAATGCATGTCCAAGGAGACAATGTACCAGTCACCTAAGTCAATAACTGTCTAGAATGTTCTCATGCCTGATTGTTATGTTATTGATTGCACACAGTTGAAGGCGCCTGATCTTACTGGGTCCTATAGAGAGCAGCTATAATCCACATTTGGTAGATGAAGAGAGAGCTGTGCCCAAGTTCAAGAGATAATGGGTGAAGGAACTAGGCAACAAACCTCATTCTTAGAAAGGCTGCAAGCCAATGAAGGAGAAAACAGTTGCTCCTACTGCCTCCAGAAGTCTTTCTCTGTGCCAAGCAGTAGACACCCATTAGCGCCTATTAATCTCTCCTAAAGGGAGGAGAGCAGTTTCCTAGGTACTCTGATGGGCAAAGCAGTGTCCTGGGCCCTCACCCTACTAATGCCACAGAACCAAAAGAAGCAGAGTTGGCATGGAAATCCCAACCCTGCCAGCCTAGCTAGTGGTTCTCAAACCAGCCTCATGCCCCAGAATCACCTGAAGGTTTGTTTAAAATCAGGAGCTCAGGGCTTCCATGCCATGATTCTAGGGTTTGGGGCAAAAGCCTAAGAATCCACATTTCCACAGACTCAACAATGCTGAAAACACGGGATTCAAGCTACAAATACCAATTCCTGGATATGGGAGGGTGGGTGGGTGGGGTGCTCATGCTGCTGGTCCCCAAGCCCCACTTTGAGAATCATCACTTTAATACTGCCTCCTGGCCAACTCAGCCTACACATTTGCTCTGTCAGATGCATAGTGAAACCAGGTGTGCAAGCGTAACTTCGGGAAACTCCCTCCCTGGGTACAGAATGCTCTGGATGCTGGCTACCATAAATAGAATACACATCCTCCAGAGAGACACTTGGCACCATCTGTGTGAGTTAAACATCAACTACAGAATCATCGGAGCCAACGGACACCCAAACTCACTGTGCTCCTCACTGCACCTCCCCTGCTGATGAGGCTGACATCCATCCTCCAGCCTAGATGCCTCATGACCCCACAAACAGCACTTCAGAAACCCAGAGTGCATGCTGGTGGAGCAGCCACACCCTTGCACAGGTGAGTAGGTATGTTTGTCATCGGTAGGTGACAAATTCAACTACCAATAACTTTGTAAATCACAGTGCTTAAGTGAAAAGAAAATTTTAATAAAACAAAAGCAGAAAATAAATAAAAGAAACTTTCTACCACCACTTCTCTGATGTGAAAGCTGTTTCCCCAAGAGAGTACGAGAAGCAGAAATGCAGACGAGAGCAGCTTCTTAGGCATGCTCTGATCCAAGAGCACAAGAGGGGCCTGCAGCTGACCTCACTGAGAAAAAATGCCTGTTTAGCAAACATAAGGCCGAGTGTGAGCTGGATCCCTGCTGCCTCCCCATAGGCCATGACTGGTCCCGGGAGCTCTGCGGCGATGTGCCAGCAACGCAACAAGAGAGCAATCCCCACTCACAGCCAGGTGTGCAAAGATGTTTGTGGACCAGAGCGATAGGACAGAGGGGCGGGCATTTGCCCTGCACCTGGCTGACCTGGATTCAACCTCAGGCATCCCATATGGTCCCCTGAGCACCACCAGGAGTATTTCTCAGTACAGAACTGGGAGAAACACCAGAGCACCATCAGGAGTAATTTCTCAGTATGGAACCAGGATAAACCCTTGAGCATCACTAGGTATGACACACACACACACACACACACACACACACACACAAAATAAACTAATAAAAAGATATATGTGCTCCTCAGCAAAGCAATAGTAGTAAAGGGAAAGAGAATAAATACATAATAAACAAACAGGATTTTAAAGAAAAAGGGCATTTCACATTTTTTGATGGCACGGGAAAGAGCCACCAAAGATAGCCCTGGCCCCAAAGGAAGCCTGAGGGTCCCTGATCTGCTCAGAATAAGGAGAGGTTTCTCCTTCCTCCATCTCCCTGCGGACACACCCTGAGGGAGACATCATAGGGGCCTCACTGGCTCCTCAGTCCTCCATGTCCTACAGAAAGGAGCTGGGGCTTCCGTTCCCTGCCGCACCAGGTATCCCCAGGAGATAGTGTTGCAGCACACTGCTCTGTGCTGCAACCAGTCCACACTCTGCTGCCCCCAGCATGGGTCACAGGGTAGCACCAGGCTCTAGAGCCTAGGAGCTGGGGCTTCCGTTCCCCGCCCGCACCAGGTATCCCCAGGAGCCCTGAGACACCCTCGGGCTCTGGGAAAGGGCTTTCTATGGCAGATTTCAAGAATGTGCACGTGGAGCAGCAGTACACGCCCTCCCTAGAAACTTCTGCAGTGACTTGATACTGGCAACCAGGGTGGGTGCCTTCCCTCTCCCCTCCGGCGCACCTGCTGAACCTGTTCCCAACCAGGCCAGTCCCAGAGCAGGTAACAGAATAAAATCCAAGTCAATCGATCTTCACAAGCAGTGTGGCTGAAATTCCCACCATTAGGCATGAGCCCTTTTGGCAAGGGACATCTTTATTTGGGGCAACACCTGTTTTAGTTGCCTCCTATGGCCTCAGAATTTAGAAAACGTTTGGAAAAGGCAGGCCAGAATTCACCTTCACCTTTGTTTTTAGAGATACCAAAGGACAAGCGATGCCATACACTGAATATATTACAAAAGCACAGTCCAGAGAAGGAGACACTGAGATACCCAGTCTTCAGGGGGTGCCCCCCATGCCCCACTGACCCTCCCCACTCCTCCCTGTACTTTGATGAGCAACGCAGCTCCTTGGCAATCTTTGGTACAAAGTGTTCTTGCTGTTGAGACTACCCCATGCATTGGACAATGTTCAACAGCATCAGCCTCTACCCTCCGACACCAGTAATGCCTCCCACCCCAGGTGTTCCCTGTGTCCCCTGGAAGAGAAGGGGTGTAAAATCACTGCTGTGCAAGAATCACTGAGTTAGAGCAGTGTTTTCCAAAGTGGGAAATTGGGGGAGGGGGCCGCAGGGGGGACTTTGTGTATTCTCTTCAAGATAGATTTCAGGGTAGGGTTGGGGGGTCACTGAGCAATTGCTTTTCTGGAAAGGGGCAGTGAGCCAAGGAAGTTTGGGAAGGACATCTGGGTATCTGGGTTACAGGAACATGTGCCTAAGTCCCCAACCTTATTGGTTTCGCGCGGCAGTGTGTGTGACAATCCCTGGTAGCGCTGAGATGAAGGATGCCAATCACCAAGGTTTGATGGCTTCCAATGTTCCTCAGGGTGCCACCCCCATCTCAAGCCAACTCAAGCACTGAGAAGTGAGCCTCGGTGGGCTCCTAGAAGTGACCCCAGCTTCCTGAGGGCTTCCAGACAGCAGTGACCAGGTCAAACTCCAGAAGGAAAGAATCAGTGTGTGCTATTATTGTTTGATCTTCGTCCATCAACGACCAGTGCATCAGTGGGCTGGAGCCTAGTTCACGCCCAATCATGCTGGACTCCTAGAGTCTCTGCAACACTTCACACTCGTCTCTTCCACTCCTTTACCCTGACTCAGCAGCTGAACAGTTAAGTGCAAAGATCTGCGTGATCAGCACCAAGTCCAACAAGATGCTTCCGTGCTAGAGACCTTCCATGCTAGAGACACTCCACCATTCTTTCCCCAGGATCTCCACTCCCGACAAAGCACTCACAGGCCTCCACGCTAGGATCCACAACTTCAAGCAGCACACAGGGACAGCAGACAGTGATTAAGGCACAAGCCAGGGCCTGTTCCCAACATGTGCTCATGAGGCCACCAGACCCCAGGCACAGTGGGGCTACATGGCCCCCTAGCACACAGCCAGACATGTCCCTCACGTGCATGGCCATACTCTGTCTCACACAAGCACAGCACTCCAGAACCCTGGCCGAGTGGATCCTGGACTGTCCCTCTGTCTGACACTGCAGCCAATCTCTTTCCATAGAAGCCATTCTCCAAAGGATCACCAGCCTCTCACCCTCGGATTCTGCTCGTCCCTATGTCTAAACTGCCCTGCTGCTGACACACTTTGTTTCCGGGACCAGACTCTACTAGCTCTCCATCCTGTTTCCTGAGTGAAGGGACAATTGCTCACACTTGAGCACCAGTCCACACTCTGCTGCCCCCAGCATGGGAACAGGGTAGCACCAGGCTCTAGAGCCTCGGCCTGCGTGCAGGGCCTGCAAAGTCTGTGCCATGCCCTCAGGGACAAGGGCACCTTGACTGGGCACCTCACTGCCCCATGGCCCAGTTTCCCCTGGACAGCACGCTGAGCAAGATCCCCCCCACAGTGCGCTATTATTACCTGGCACACCAAGGAATGAGGCCACCGCTACAATGAGGCCACCCCACCCCCACCCAAGATTCTTCAAAACTCTGCTCCTGGGGCAAGACAACAGGCAATGTAGGACAGCAGCCGTTCCAGTTTGCAAGGACTAGGATGGAGGAGGGCAACATGGGGGGTGAGCAGGTAAACAGAGCTCTGGGCTCCCGGAAGAAAACAGGAGACCAACTTCTGGTCCTGTTCTGAGAATGAATGGGAACACACACACACACACACACACACACACACACACACACACACACACACACACACCACGTGCACACCATACATCACACATCCTACAAACATATACACATACCGTACACAAAACAGACATACAAATTACACACTACAAATTACACACTACAAATATACACACAATATATACACACCATATGAATCACACTCATGTATCCACAAACCATAAACACCCACACAACAATCACACAAGACATCACACATCATACACACAAACACACTATACACATATACACCATACAAATCACATACCACATTCACATATACACACTGCACACACTATACACACATCACACAGTATATATACCACATATACATAAACACGCTTACATATACATATATCACAGACACACTACATAAAGCTCCCACATATACACACCACACATATATACACCACACACCACACACACACACACACACCTCCCACACACCACACATACATACCCACACATACATACACCCTCTCTAGAATCTAATTTTAGTGGCCGTTTGCCTCAGCTCGGCAGTTAACAAGCAGTTATTTTGAGAAATGCCTTTAACCACTGAGTTATTTTTAATGCCCCTTGTGTGACAGGCATGTGTGGCACAAACAGCAGCTGAGAGGCCGTAAACTCGCAGCCTCAGATGTGTCCAAGGTCGAGGGCCCAGCCCCCGGGGCAGCAGCTGGAGGAGGAGTGAGCACCCGCCTTGCAGTAACCTCTCTGCTCCCAGGATGAGAGGCAGGACCTAGGAAGTGACAAGCCTCACCCACCTATGGCAGGTAACTCGCTGACAAATCAAAGACCCTGAAAAGTTCCTCCCCCATGAGTGAGATTCCCCCGCCCCCATCGAAGCCTCCCCAAGTCCCACAGATCAAAATCCACACCAAAGTGCCTCACTCATGCTAGCTCAGCTCCTGCAGGCTTGGCCTCCTTGCACAACAGACTCCTGCTCCCCCACACCCAGAGCACTCATCCCAGGCTCCTAACACAGCCCATCTGAGCCCACCCTTAGGCAAGACAGAGCATGCTACCCTCTGTGTTCAAGGCCACCATGGACCCGGCTTCAGCTTCTGAAGGATCTGCACACGTGAGCCAGCACTGAGGTGTATCTGCACCCTGCCACATCCTTCCCAAGGGGACCTACTGTACCTCTCGCTGTCCCTGCATTTCAGAAGAAGGCACTGAGGTAGAGAGAAGCTGCCTGAGACTCGGTGTGGTGGTGGCTGTCAGTCCAAATCAGGGGCCTGGCAGCCTGTGGCAAAACCCAGCTCAGTCCCTGGGAACCCTGGACAGTTCCTGGCTGCGTGTGCCCCAGTGTTTCCTGGGCTCAAAAGGAATGAGCTTGAGTTCACACCTACAAAGCACCAGTGCAGATGTCATCCAGCTGGCCATGAACAACTTTGCCCTCCAGCGCTGGAGACAGAGGGGATGGTGGCCTTCAGCTAAAATGTCCTGGGCACCTAGAGTGGCCACACATTCCACTAACATATACAAGATCCCATGCAAATACACCCAGAGGGACACAGAGACAGAACAGGGGGTAAAGGCACATGCCGGCATGTGACTGATCCCAATTATCTCCCCAGAACCACATGGTCTCCCCAAACCATTGCTGGTTACAGCCCTGGAGGCCCCCCAAACATGGTGGGCATGGCCCTCAGAGCACCCGGTATGACTCAGGGGTCCCCAGCCTCGTAGGGCCAAGCTGCATCATATCCTCAGGCTTGTTCACTGAGTCACTGGCCAAGTTGATTGAGAATCACCGAGAGGGACCCCCAGCCTCCTGAGGACCACTTGGAAACTTGCCCCTCTCCCAAAATCTCTACAGAGAAATTAAGGGTAAAGAAATGGAGTCATTCACCTGTGGCTAAAGGTGGTAAATGAGGATTCGACCAGCATGTCTAGGTTTGCACTAGCATGCGCCATTGGCTGTCTTGTCTCCCTGGAAACCGTGATTATATCTTCACATTCTCTGGCTTCGGGTTGGGCCCTTTCAACAGACTCGAGAACGACACTAGTTTCTGGCAAGGCTTTCTAATTGGGAGATCTGGCAGCAGATCAGGGCTCTGCCCCTCCCAGGGTGCCCCTGCCAAAATGGAGATACTGATCCGCCCACCCCCAATCAAGTCCAGTGCTTAGAGAACAGCAGAGGATGCAGCAGATTCCTTGGAGAAACCTTCCTGGGAGCTGAGTCTGGAGTTCAAGTGGCAATGAGCTGCCCAGGGGCATGCACAACCCAAAGGGCAGGCATTTGGGCCAGGCCAGCCATGCCACAGTGCATTCAGGAAGTCCAGACTGTTAAGGTGTGGAGCGTGAGCTGGAGGCAGGGTGGCGGCGGGAATGCAGGGCTGATTGCGCTAGCCCATGTGGGTGAATTATGTGCGTGGTTCAATTTTCGGCACTGGGCAGATTTGGAAAGCTCATCACCCTCCTAGAGTTGCCTGCAGAAGCCACACGGCTCAGACCAGGCCCATCAATCAGCACCAGAGCAGAGGGTGTGCCCCAGCTGGGGCTGGGAGCCCGGGGGCTGCCACCAAGATCTCTCTCTCCCTGAGGGCTCCTGGTCCATGTCTGGCAAACAAGACTGGTGCTAAAGGAAGGGGAGGGCAGATACCCTCAAACAGGAAATGCTGATATGGTGCCAATCAGTCCCCATATTCCAAGAACCGGAAAGGTGTTGTGGACCCTTCTCTCCAGCGCTGGAGCGAGAATAGTGAGAGGATAACTCCTGCCTGGAGTCTTGGGACAATCCCTTGCTCAAGATAGATGATACTGGTGACAAATTAAGGTAAACAAGGCCTTGACATAGAGGATCCCCTGCGGCAGGGTGGACAAGACAGATGCCTTTGACCTCTGCGAGCTAGTCAGCACGCTCAAGTTTGGAAGTGAACACTGCAATGTCCCAGTGTAGCGTGGATAAAGACAAACTGACCAGGGTAGTACATGGTCCAATGGCAGGGATCTGGGATGCAAAAGAAACTCAACACGTTGCACTTTGACATTGAAAGTCTGAGTGTTCCCCCAACTATATTCCAAGCTCCCCAACAAAGGAGGCCCCAGTTGAATCCCCCAACCTTCACTCTCAGGCCCCTCCAGAACTGAGCACCAAGGACAGGGCCATATGAAGAAGAGTGCACAAGAGGCTGGTCCAGGGGCCTGGCTGGGCTCTGCACACACATCCCCTGACTATGGCCAGCGCCATCTCTACCTTATGCCAAAGGACTCAGCAGGGGCAAGTACAAAGGGTTCTCATGGAAGGGAAAATATGTGGGGCAGCAGAGGGAAAATCCCAATGGGAGGTCATGAACTGACAACTCTGTTCTTAGGAGCAACCTGTACCCTACAGATGAGAGGCGATCCACCTGCCCAGACGAAGGCTGACCACTGGTGATTCCTCAGAGGTGATACACAGAACCTGCCAACATCACCGGGAAAATGGGGTTTGAAAGTCTAGCTGGATTCCTTTGCCGAGGGCTGCTTCCCCAAAGCACCATGAAGTAGGTGTCTTAAGAAACAGAAATTTATTAACTCGATTCTGGGGACCAGAAGTCTGAGAGCACAGCCTCAACAGGCTTGGATTCCTCTGGGGATATGAGGGAGAATCTGCCTTGGGCCTGTCCCTTGCCTCTAGAGGCTTTTGACAATTACTGGGTTCCCCAAGCTTGTAGACAGACCACCTCTATCTATCCCATCAATGCCAATTTCCCTACCTTCGTCTGGGCAGGTGGATCGCCTCTCATCTGTAGGGTACAGGTTGCTCCTGAGAGCAGAGTTGTCAGTTCATGACCTCCCATTGGGATTTTTCCCTCCCTGCTGCCCCACACATTTTCCCTTCCATAAGGCTTCTAGTAACCCATCCCCTACCTCAAGCTCTCCAGCCTGACAGCGCAGAGCTGTTCATAACTATCTCGACAACTTCTGTGTTTCTGAGGGGTCTGTTATAATTTCTCCCCTTTCATCTCTGATCCAATTTGGGTTTTTTTCTAATTTTTGTCCTCATCAGTCTATTCAAGGTTTGTTTCTCTTGTTTTTATATTCGAGGAACCAGTTTCTGGTTTCATGGATCTTTTCTGTTACTTTCTTGATTTCTATAGCATTGATTTCTGCTCTTTCTTGTTCATATTATCCCCTTCCTTCTAATGTTTTGGGAATTATTCATCACCACATGTTTAGATGAACACCAGTCACACAGAACCTTCCAAACAACCTTCATCAACTCTACCACCTCTAGAGGCCCAAGGTGAGAACATTCACCATTCTGTGGTGAGGGGCTAAAATATCCCTATCTTTGGGAGAGATAGAATGCAACCCTATAAAACCAGGACCAAACACACACAAAAAGAGCTTCTTTAAAAATGTTAATTTGGAACATATCTAACACACCAGAGAAGGAGGAACCATATGATGTGCAGAGCAAGCTCCTTCCCCACTCTACTACCTCCCTGGTACCTTGCTTAAATCATAGTCTATAGTCATAGCCAGTGTTTTATAATCAACTGTCACTTAGGAACAACTCAAGTCCAATGGCAAAACTCCTATTAGTCTGAGAACAAAGAAAATCTGCAGCTCACATTTGATGCCTCTGAAGTGTTGAGGATCTCGGTAGGAACAATTATCTATCAACTAACCCTTGGGATGTGACTGTTCTTGGTCCCAGCAATACATGAACTTGTGAATGGCCCCACAGATGCTCAAACCTGAGAGTCAGTGAGTGCACATATTCATCTACCTCCATGCCTACTCCCCTTACCTCCCAGCACCCCACTTCCACCATCCCTTAGCTCCAGGTAACCCCAGACACTAATTCCAGTGACAGAGATTGGCAAGCTTGGATCAGGAGAGGAGGCAGATGCTCTCTCCTTCCATCAAATTTCTGAATCTCCTAAAAGAGAGTATAGCTGAGCCTGACTCAGGCCACCAGCCCGGCTGCCCCAGAGTCATCGAGTCTGCAAAAGCCAGGACCTCGTCCACTCTCTGTCAAATCCCCAAGCCCCCACCATCGCCTGCAGGTGAATGCAGATGGGACAGTGCATGGAGGAGCCAGATGTCATGCTTCATGCCCACCTACATTGGAAATATAGATGACAGATGGAGAAAGACCCAACTACTGGCTTCGGACAGAGCTGTCCACTTTGGAGTCCTCTGGGTGGCACAAACACAGGCTGGAAACACCTTCCTGTCCAGATTGCTCTTGACCTTAACCAAAGGAGGTCATGAGTCTAGAAAGCCTGAGGCAGCCCAGTCATAAATTCCACTGTGTGCCCAGATTCTTCAAGAACCCCATGGGGGAATGTGATGAAAACATGCAGGTGGGAAGGCAGCTGGGGAGACAAAAGGCCCCTGGAAAAGTCAAGCGAGAGGGAGAGAAGCTGGGAGAGCAGCAGCAGAGCAAGGATGCACCGTGGATGTTCCACAGCAACCCTGGAAAGCCCAGAAATCACATGGTAGGTGCACCAAGAAGAAAGCTCGCTGGGGGCTTGTCCCCAAGAAAGCAGGTGGCAGCTCCAGGAAGGAGGACAAGTCTAAGTACAGCCTGTCCCTGGCACAGTGGCCAGGTCAAACAGTAAGCCAGATGCGAGCAGTTGGCTCATACAACCGTGGGTTCATCAAATGCAAGGAAGAAAGATCATGGGTATTAAGTTTCCCTTCTGGAACCACTCACTGCTCAAGCTCACTATCCCTGCCTTACAGTTCACTGGCTCGTGCAAGAGTTCATTTCATCAACCAGCACCCCGGTGTGACAGGACAGAGGGTCATCCAATGCCAAGGAGGTGGATCAGGAGAATTGGTCCTTCCTGGTTACAGGTCAGCACTGTCTGCATGCAGGGATGAATTCCTGGACACCTCACAGCAGAGTTGTGAAGGCAGGAAGGCAGAGGAAACAGCATGTAAATGAAGGAGATGGGGAGCAGAGGTCGTGGCCAGGAGAGCATCAGATCATGACAACAGGGGACTGAGGAAACATCTCACTGTGAGGAAAGGCTGAGGGATGTCAACCCCTCTGAGTCAATCCTCTGAACACCTTTTCCCAATCTACACAGCTCAGGCACCCAAAGCTCATGCGCTTTACTCCCAAGGTATCTCCTTTTATCTACATGAAACTAAAAAGCTTCTGCACCTCAAAAGAAACAGTGACCAAGATAACAAAGACAGTCCACAGACTGGGAAAGAATATTCACCCAATACCCATCTGATAAGGGGTTAATATCCAGGATATATCAGGCACTGGTAGAACTTTTACAAGAAGAAAACAGACAACCCCATCAGAAAATGGGGAGAAGAAATGAACAGAAACTTCGACAAGAAAGAAATTCGAATGGCCAAAAGATATATGAAAAAATGCTCATCATTATTAATCATCATAGAGATGCAAATAAAAACAACAAAGAGATATCATCTCACACCACAGAGACTGGCACATATCCAAAAGAGCAAGAACAACAAGTGCTGGCATGGATGTGGGGAAAAGGGGACACTCATCCATTGTTGGTGGGAATGCCGGCTGGTACAGCCTTTCAGGAAAACAATATGGACATTCCTCCAAAGACTAGAAATTGAACTCCCATTTGACCCAGCCATACCACTCCTGGGGATATACCCTGAAAAGCCAAAAACACACAGTGGAAATACCATTCTCACTTTTATTTTCATAGCAGCACTCTTAACAATAGCCAGAATCTGGAAACAACCAGTGTGCCGGAGAATTGATGACTGGATAAAGAAACTTTGGCACATCTACACAATGAAATACTATGCAGCTCTTAGGAAAAGTGAAGTTATGAAATTTGCCTATAAATCGATGGACATGGAGAGGATCATGTTGAGTGAAATTAGCCAGAAGGAAAAAAGACATATATAGAATGACTATATAGAATGACTGCATTTATTTTCATGACATAAATATATATATGTAAATATTATGATACCAATATCCAAGGTCATGCGAAACATGGATCAGGAGGTCTTGTCAAAGGTGGAAATTATCACAAACATGTGGGAGTCAGAGGTTAGGTAAGACAGAAAATGGAAAAGTGTGCTAATAATTGTCGAAAGTGCTGATGCCAACCTAGAACTGAACATTAAATACAGGCAAAAAGATACACATGATAACCTCTAAATGTATGTATTGTAACCCACAATGTGTATGGGAAGGAAGAGAGAAAGAGAGAGAGAGAGAGAGAGAGAGAGAGATAAAGGACCTGCCATAGAGGCAGGCTGGGGGGGGGGGGGAATCGGGGACATTGGTGGTGGGAAATGGGCACTGGTGAAGGGATGGGTGCTGGAACACTGTATGACTGAAACCCAAATATGAACATCTTATGAACATTTTTATAATTGTGTATCTCACGGTGGTACAATAAAATATTTTTTTAAAAGGTATCTCCTTTTTATGAGCAGAGGCAATTCAACCACTTTGCACAGTACTCACAGCATCCTAAATTCAGTGAATGACAAGTTAACTGGAGATCCCAGAAACCATGTAGTTTAAACCTGTGATAAAAAAAAATGGGAGGTGGGGCTAGTACAGCAGGTAGAGCATTTGCCTTGCATGTGGCTGACCAGTTTCAGTCCCCAGCACCCCATATGGTCCCTGAGCTCACCAAGAGTGATTACTGAGCACAGAGCCAAGAACAAGCTCTGAGTACCACTGGGTGTGGCCCCAGAACTAAAATAATAAGTTATTATTTTAAATTGGAGGCTTCATCTGTGAAACAAGATGTACTGGAAAAAAAGAGATACACTTCAAAATCACACCCAATAGAGTTGTAAAATGAGGGAAGAAAAGTATAAGTAGTAAATGTTATGAAGTCCAAGACTACAGATTATACAAAGAAGATGACAGATAGGGAGGACAGGCAGCCAATGCCCAAACTGAAAATTATGAGAATACAAGAAAATAGGCAACTCTGAACACAGACCTAGCTAAGTCTGAATGAAGGTCAAGAGTGCCACGGACCCCAGTTCTGCCCATGACAGAACAACATCCATACACACGCTTATGAGGAGGTGTCAGCAATGCAGCAGGAGCTGGTAGACTGCAGAAGAAATAAAACACAGGTTCATGTCTGGCTTCTTCCTGCAAAGCTCCACAACAGGGACACGTTGTTACTCATGCTAGAAGAAACTCAGCATGATCATCAGAATAAATTTTTAGAAAGATTATATAAATGTTGAGTTTTCTGCATTACTGACAAAGACATTAATCAAAATAAGGAATTCAATAATAGGGGCTATTCCCAGTGATAAAGATCTGGCATTAAACATTAAGATTCATTATATCTCAATAATTGTTTTAACTATGATACATTACAAATCAAGCACTGTTTTTTAGGGGGGAAAACTTCTTTTGAAAGCATAAAATATAAAATACTAGGCCGAGAGAGAGAGAGAGAGAGAGAGAGAGAGAGAAGAAAAAGTGCCTGCCATAGAGGCAGGCTGAGAGAGGGGGAGGAAATAAGGGGACATTGGTGGTGGGGAAATGGGCACTGGTGGAGGGATGGGTGCTGGAACACGGTATCACTTAAACCCAAACATGAACATCTTTGTAATTATAAGGCTCATGGTGATATAATTAAAAATTAAAAAATTAAATTAAATTTAAAAAATAAAATGCTGGGATCAGAAAGATACTGTAAGGTGTTATGGTACTTTCCTTGCTGGCAGCTGACCCTACTTTGATCCTTGACAACATATATGTTCCCTGAAGCATCATCCCTGAGCAGAGTCAGGAGTAATCCCTGAGCTTTGCCAGATGTGGGCCCCAAAAACCCAAATATCAAATACAAAAACCATATAAATTAAAATGAAAACATTTTTGATACAGTCTAGACTTAAAATGCCAGATGATATAATAAGTATCGCCTCAGAGACCTGGGCCCTACTAAAGCAAGATAAGAATGCTATTCGGGTCTCCCCAGAGAGGAATCGAAAGAGCTATGCTTGGAATATCACGCCTCACTCAAGTGAGAGAAGGAATCCAGAGTTCTGACCTCCGTCGCTATTCCAGAATCAGGGATGCTATCTCGTTTGCCAAGGCATCGAAAATCAGATGGGCTGGACATGTAATGCGATTTGGAGACAACCGCTGGACTAGAGTCATTACCAACTGGATCCCACAAGATGTCAAAAGATCACGTGGCCGCCACCTACAAGATGGTCAGACTTCCTTGTCAAGACCCTGAAGGAACGGTTTGAGGCTCTTCATATTCCTGAATCAACCAGATGCCATTGGGCTACATTGGCACGTGATAGGGTCCAATGGAAATGTTACTGGTGCCGCCCAAGCAAATCGATGAATAATGGGATTCAAGTGATCAAGTGATAATAAGTGCATGAATATAATATTAGTTGATCACTTGATCACTTGATATCCCGTTATTCATCGATTTGCTCAAGCAGGCGCCAGTAATGTTTCCACATGGACTTTTATCACATGCCAGTGTAGCCCAATGGCATCTGTCTGTTTCTTGGATATTGAGAGCTTCAAACTGTTTATTTAGGGTCCTGATAAGGAAGTCGGACCATCTTGCAGGTAAAATAATATTAGTTATAATAATAAAATAGAGAAAACTATTTTCTATCTGATATAGCAATAAGTCAAAAGGAAAGATTTCATTCTTTACATTTCCCATTAGCAAAACATGGTTGAAAAATATCTGGGGAAGGGCCATGGACACCAGCTGAAGGATTCAAATCTATCTCTGTTGGGCCAGAGCAAAGGCATGGCAAAAAAGAAGCTCGCCTTGCCTGTAGCCAACCTGGGCTCGATCCCCAGCACCTCATCAAATCTACCTGTAGCCCATCTACATGCCGCTGGAAAAGACCCATGGAACGGCTATGGGGGAGAAGGGAACAAGTGTCGAGGGCAGGCTGAACCCCAGCCCATGTCTGAGCAAACTTTTCCATCCTGGTCCCTGAAGGTGAGTGAGAAGAATGATTTCCACCTCCTACCAGCCAAGGTATGCATGATACCTACAGCAAACAACTACGAAGCATCCTAAAAGGATCATATTTGAGCTCCTGTGTGCATACTGGCATTCCGCCTCATGACTGATGGATTATTAAAGACAAATATAGCCAAATCTTCAGAAGAACCAGTTCTCCAGGAAACTGTGTCCTGTTGGCACATGAGGCCCTGGGGCTGTGTCCTCCAAAGCTGGAAGGTACAGGTCCAGGAGACCCCATCTCCCGAGAATCCATGACCATCTGTTCATCCATGCATGCGGTTCAGTTCATTGATTCATAGCTGGTGATGGTGGGGGGTGCGGGGGAACCCAGTTAGCAGCTGCTGGGTGAGTCAGCAGCTCTCAAGAAACTCACCTTTCCATCAACTTATGAATCACCACCCCACTGCCCCTTTCTTGTTTTGTGCCTGGAAATACACACACAAATGCGCGTGTGATGAAGGGGGCTGGAATGTGGGCAGCAAGTTGGTTCCCAGCAGGAACCGATGCAAGTGTGGGCAGAACAAACCACAGAGCAGAGGGAAAAGAAAATTCGATCGAACCGGACACCCTGGGCAGCAAATGCCCCTGCGCTCTCTCTGTGCTCCTGTAGCCAGGTAACTGATGAGAAAAAAGGAGTCTGACAGGCTTCCAGGAGCGCAGACCACTGTCCAGGAACACTGCAGCAGGAAGCAGCGTTTCAGCAAAGAACACAGCCAGAGGGGGCCAGCTAGACAAGGGAGAACGTACTTTTCTCTTAGGGCACACCAAAACAGAAGCATCTTGGAGGTGCTGAGTTTGGTCCCAGACAAGACAGAATTAGTAGGATTTGGGGGTGTGTAGACAAGGAAACCAAAATGGTGGCAAGGACACCCACATGAGACAGAAAACCAGGGACCTACGAGAAGGGAGGAAAGCAGCAAAAAATGTGGATGATCTTTGAACCCCAAGAAAAGGCCTGAATTCCTATCGTGAAGGAGTCTTGAAAGGGCTATGACAGAGGGGAGCAAAATTAATCCATTCACATTGACACAGTTGATTGGTCAGACTGATGGCTGGAAGTGAGACAGAGAGAGCTGGAGGGGAAGGTAGGGAGGGGGTAGGAGGGAGGAGACGGGCAAGAGCAGCCCATACAAGCCGGGTCAGCAGTGAGGGGCACACACGGGATACAGAGGGACCATCGTTAGGACTTGACAATGGGGGAAGGTAAGAGGGAGCTTGGGCCCTGAAAATCACGCTGGCTGGAGAAACAAATGAAGGGGAGCCCTCGGGTCCGACCCTGCACATGGCTCATGAAAGAACTAGACCTTTATTGGGGTATTAAGGCAAGAGCAAAGCAAGTTCATAAAAGATACACAGGTCAGAGAGGGACATGGTGGAGAGGTCAGAAAGGGGTTCAAGTCTGGAGTGATAGTCCAGCGGGTAGGGCGTTTGCCTTGAGCGCAGCCAACCCAGGTTCAATCCCGGCACCCCATAAGGTCCCCCAAGCACCGCCAGGAGTAATTCCTGAGTGCAGAGCCAGGAGTAACCTCTGAGCATCGCTGGGTGTGACCCAAAAAGCAAAAATAAAAATAGAAGTGCCCAGTCTAGCCTGGGGAGTCTTTTGACTGTCCCAATGGAGCAAGTTTATTTTAGGAATGCCAGGAGTTGGGGGTTCCATGCAGAAGTTTGGCCAGTGACAGGCAACTAAATAGGGAATCTAGTTTGTGGTCTCACATGAGAGAAGAACTGTGTGAGCCCAGTGGGGAATCTGTTCTTAGGGGTCTCAGGAGCCTGGGATATCATCACTGTCTGCTAACTGTCATGTTCACTTCAGTGTCCCAAAGCAATGAGCTCAAGGGGCCCAGAATCTGTCACAGTTTTATCTTTGTGTGAATTGGGGACATTCAAAGGCTCTGTCTGCACTAAGCCTGGAGGAAAAGTTGGGAAGCTCACCACCTCCACAATTATTTTTTCTCTAGGGAACTCTGCCTAGTCCCCTTACCCACCACCCCCAAGTCTGGGGTGAACTTAACTTTGTCAGCTCTCTGGGAAGCTCATTAGACTTTCTGGAAGTTCTCAAACCCACTCACAGTAAGCCCTGGTGAGGCCCACTCAGGCCTTAATTCCTAACTCCTCCTGGCTCCTGGGCCGAGCGAGGTTGAAGTCAGGGTCCTGTCTCAAGAAGGCTTTAAAACATACAGGAAGTTTCTGGAAGCCTTGATATGATTTCCTACACCCAGATAGAAACCAGGATGCAGTACCTAAGTACCAAATGTGTGCATGTCTGAGTGAGTGAGAGAGAGAGAAAGAGGGTGGGTGGAGAGAGAGAGAGAGAGAGAGAGAGAGAGAGAGAGAGAGAGAAGCGGAACAGGGGAGGAAAGATGGAGATGAAGAGTTCTTCCCCTCCCTATAATCCATGCATAAACCCCTCCCCCAGCCCATCACTGGGCTTAATTCCCAAGAAGGTGCAGGTCATTCTTTCCAGATTAATGTTTGTGCTGTCAGCTTAGAATCAAGAGCAAAGCACTGTTTCCCCAATGGCCTGGGGCAAACAAACATTCGTTCCAACATTGCACCAAAATAAATAATGTCTAAAAATAAAATTAAAATAGAGTCTCTTAATGTTTTTTTTTTTCATTCAAATGGAAAGCAGCTATGAAGCGCCACAGGAAAACAGATCTTCTTGCCGTTTCTCTGAGAGTCCGTGGGAAGGCAGGCACTCTCTCTCCGTCAAGTGTGCCAGGGCACACTAGTGAAAAAGCAACATGGAGAAAGCCTTCAAATGGCACCACACCCTCCCACTGAAGGCAGATCTGAGAGCCCAAGGGAGGCACAAGTGAGCAGGACGTGCAGCAGCTCAGCGTCACCCAGCCACAGGCTCTATAACCTTAGGACTGGAAGACACAGTGTGAAGAGATTGTCCCTGCAGTGTCTGTACCCTCACTCTCACCTCAACTTGGTATAGAAGAGGGGGGAAGAGGAAGGGAAAGAGGAGAGGAAGAGGGACAGGGAGGAGGAGGGGAAGAGGAGGAGAAGAAGGAGGAAGCGGAGGATGAAGAAGAAGAGGAAGAGGAGATTTTCCAGCCCTGACAACCAAAAGCATGTAGACCACATCTCTGCAACATGCAAATCCTGAGCTCTTTGGAGAGGAGACTTGAGTTACCACTCAGAAGCAGAAATCCAAGGCCCCACCCCCTCAGAAAAGAGGAATACAGAAGAACCTATGAGAATATGGCCGACTTTACCAGTCCTGACCCATGCCATGCATTTCCTGGAGTGCGGGTGGCCGAGCTGGGTGGAGCAGGGAGGTGGAAGCACTCTTGTCTCGAGGCTACCTCCCTCATTGGAGTCACCAGCTGCAGAAACAGGCTGCCGTCCTGCTTTCCCTTCATCTCTCTCTGCCTCCTTGGCTCCCCCGTGGAGAAAGGGGGCAAATTAATGGAGAAAATCTCCTCCATGCTCAGAGTGAGCCTGTCTGAAAGCTGCATGACCTTTGTGGAAAGCAGCTTGGCCAAACGTGTAGACTCTCAAACAGCAGGCACAGCCGGTCCTGCAAATCCCGCCCTCAGATGCCTTGTCCTGAGGATGCAAGCCCCCGAAGTGAACAGAAAATGGCCCTGTGGCGACCTTGACAGCAGCACAGTCCCAGAGAGTGGAAAGAAGGAAACAAGCTTCAGGACCAACAACCATGGCACGACAGATCCACAGAACGCACTGCCTCCACTCGGGAAACGAAGGGGCTCCTGGAGAACACGTCTATTTTCTAAGACCCATTGGAGACTTAAGAAATGAAGCTACACAGGTATCCAAGGACACAGAGGACAAAATGGAAACCTCCCATCTTAACTATTTCTCAGTGACCACTTCTGTGACATAACACTCACACCACAGAGCATCATCACCACTACCCACTCCAGATCCTTCCATTGTCCCCAATGGGCACACTGCCACCCTGTGAGCCCTTACTCATTGCCCCTATCCAAGAACTCTCTCTTTCTCTCTCTCTCTGTCTCTGTCTCTATGTCTCTGTGTCTCTCTGTCTCTGTCTCTGTCTCTGTCTCTCTGTCTCTGTCTCTCTCTATCTCTCTCTCTCTCTCTCTCTCTCTGTCTCCCTCCCTCTCTTCCTCCCTCCCTCCTGGCACTGCTCTGGGAGACTCCTCTGAGTGGATTCCTACAAAATTTGTGCCTTTGCCACTGGCTTATTTCAGTTTGTGTAAATCTTCCAGGTGCATCCATGCTGAATCACGTGTGGAATGTCCATCCTTGTTAAGTGTCTTCCCCCCATTTCTCTCATCTATCAGTGGACTCTGCCCTGCTTCCACCTTATGGTTACTATGAGCAATGATGAATAAACGTGGCCACACATCTCTGAGTCCTTATTTCTACTTCTGCTAATGAAATGGTGCCTCTGCTTACCTGTTTGTTTTTTTTTTTTTGAGCGCCTACCCTACTCCCGCAATACCATGTGACATTCTCACCAGCAGAAAAACCCAGGTCCTGATCTGCCTAATCCACACCACTACTCGTTACTTCTACATCTTTTTTTTTTTTTTTTTGCTTGTTGGGTCACACCCGGCAACGCTCAGGGGTTACTCCTGGCTCTTTGCTTAGGAATTACTCCTGGCAGTGCTCGGGGGATGATATGGGATGCCGGGGATCGAACCCGGGTGGGCTCCATGCAAAGCAACGCCCCACCCGCTGCGCTATTGCTCCAGCCCCGTTATCTCTACATCTTTACCCTAGTTGCCTGGACAGAACACACAGTTATATACTTCACCCACCAGCAGTACCTGTGATCCTGACAAGCAGAAAAACAACAACTGCTGCTTTGTAATATTATGCTGGACACACTGTCCACCTCATCTCTCAGTGTTGCTGGCCCAACTCCAGCCCTTCTTTGTCCCTCAGCCCTAGCCAGTATCGCCTCACAGCTACCACCTGTGGACGAGGTCCTCCATTCCATGGATTGCTCTCCAGGCCACATGTGGTAACAGGGCTGTGGTTCACAGTGGGCTCTGGGGCTCTGCTACCGCCAGCTGTCACTAAGACCAGCCACGCCACAGTTCTGGGTTGCAGTTTTCTCATGAGCAAATGAGGACGGAGGATATGAACCCTAAGCTCTGTGGTCTGCACTAGGCTGTTCCTGACACAATTTTTTCTCAGGGGCCTTCGCACTCCTTTCTGGAATATTCTTCCCCCCCAAATCTCACCTGTTTCCTTCTCCAATCAAATGGTTCCTGCCCAAGAAAAAGACCTTCACATCTCATCAAAAAGAAACACTGGTGTCATGCCACACCACTGTCTTCCTGGATGTGGCCAGGCTGATGAGGCCGGGATTGGCCAAGGGCAAGACCAGAGTCTGTTCTTGGCTATTCCCTGGACATGTGCTGAGGATTTAGCAGGCTCTCAGTAACCCTACACAGCCGCAAAGAGTTTGCAAACTTCAGACTTCTTCATCAAGGTAAGGTTTGGGGAGGGGGTGCTCTCAAGTCATGAATCTCCAAAAGAATCAGTCAAGCAATTTAGAGGACACAGTGGCAAGGGGGAGGAGGAACCATCAACAATTCAGAGTGAGCCTAGAGGGGTTTCCAATGATGATTTAAGAAAGAAACCAAGCAACCTATTTTCTTAGGAGGCCAGTGGGCCATAGAGAATGTATTAAACCACATGGGCCGTTGGTTCCTTTATTCTCTGTCGGCTTCGCCAGCTCCCACCAGAAGTGGAAACCTCATCAATGAAAGGCCTTGCCATGCTTCTGCGGGTACGGGAGCGGATCCTGGCCTGGCAGCAGGGCTTGCTCTGTACTGCTATGTCTGCTCTGGCCAGCAGCTGCCTGGGGTCCACAGATGACCCAAAAATCCCAGAGCAAGGGCGCATCCACCGCACATCCTTACAAATTCAGTGGCTACAAAACTCAACTGACCTGCCTGCCTAGCACCAGCATCAGGCAGACCACATGTGATCATACTTGGTGTGGGTCCCCAAGACCTGGTGGTGCCCCCTTACAGACGTCTGCACCCAGAGCACTGCCAGGCTTCATCAGAAGCTGCCCGACAATAATAGATTTTGAGAAGTACTGGCAAAGGGGCAGCTGTTAACTCTGTCCTGAGTGCCTAATGGCACATTCCCCAAGGACAGCAGACCCCTGATCTGCTGTGACTGCACCAAAACAGCTGGCCCACGTGACAACAGCCCAGTCTCCTCCGAGTACAGGCAAGAGGTGAAACAAAGGGGCCGGAGAGATAGCCCAGCAGGTAGGGCGTTAGCCTTGCATGCCGGCCCAGGTTCGATCCCCGGCATCCCATATGGTCCCCCGAGCACCACCAGGAGTAATTCCTGAGTGCAGAGCCAGGAGTAACCCCTGAGCATCACCGGATGTGACCCAAAGGGCAAAAAAAAAAAGAGGTGAAAAGAAGTCAGCTCCACACTTTAGTGAAGACTCAGAGTCACACCCCGAAAGCAGGGCCTCCCCTAGGCCACAGTTTCTCACTCCTAGAAATGGCCATGTGTGTAGATGAACTAAAAGGGAACCCCACAGGGTGGGCGTGGGGAGCCGCCAGCACACTCCTCCATATGTTCACATCAAAACTTCCTCTTCCTAAATGGTGGGAATCCTGAGCAGACTAGTGCTTTTCCTCTCCTTTCCCTCTTCTTTCCCCTCCTCCTTCTTTCCCTTCCTCCCCTCCTCTCCTCCTCCCTCCCCCTCCTCTTTCTTCTTCCCTCCTCCTCTTTTTCCTCTTCTCCTTCACCTCCTCCTTCACCTCCTCCTTTCTTCCTCCTCTCCTCTTCCTCCTCTCCTTCTCTTCCTCCTTCACTTTCTCCCTCCTCCTTATAATCCTCTCCTCCTCTTCCTCTTCCCTTTGTCCTTCTCTCCTCCCTCTTCCTCCACAACCTCCTTCTTCTCCACCCCCTCCTAGTTCTCCCTCCCCTAGTTCTTCTCCTCCACCTCCTTGCTCTTCTCTTTTCCATTGTGAACCAAATAACACCTGCAGACATTCCAACTCTCAGCAGCGCTTCTGTGGTCCTAGTACAGCAAAGCTGATCAGAGCTCAATGTGTGAGTGTGTAAGAAGGTGCCCACTCGCACCTTCTTACATGTATGAATGTATGAATGTGGTGGGGCAAGTGTTTAAGGCGAGCATAGGGGCAGAGAGAACCCAACCACTCCCCGTCCTGGGGCTCCGCAGGGTCGGAGCCAATGTGCAGGGTAGGAAGTAGGGGAGCATGCGATGACAAGCGACATGTGCATGAAAGCAGGGGTGCCACCCCTGCACCATGCAGCTCAGGGAGAGTGCATGCAGGGCAAGGGTTGGTGTGGTGAAAACCGGAACTTGACTTCAGGGCCAGAGCAAGGGGGGGGGGGGGTGCCCATGGTTCCCCAGCTAAATCTTCCCTCTCCAGGCTGACCCACATCCAACTCCATAGAAGGGAAACAGTATAACTGGAACCCAGAAGCTCTTCATAGAAGAACCAGGAGGCAAGGGCACAATTGCCACTGCACAATTCAAACAGTGCCAAACAAGCCAGGCACTGGAAACCCAGAGTGGGAAGGTGGCTGAAAGGGCTGGGGGCATAGGCCTTACAGAGAGGCCACGAAGTTCTATCTCCAGCGCCGCTCTCCACCATCACCTCTCTGCCCTGCACCCACAGGTGTAATCCTAGGGTGCTAGAGCCAAGCACCACACTATTAAGAGCATCCACATGCCCAAAAGGAACCTCAGCACCCAGTGATCGGGTTCTAGGGCTGAATCCCTGAGATCCCATCAAGCAACAACGGCCCTGAAGGAGTCTATGGCCATTTTCTCGCTCATTATAAACCAAAGGAACAAGTACATACCCAGGGGACCCCTCTTTCTTGGGGGAGGCGAGGACCTGCTCCAGCCATAAGGTAGGGTTCCCTATATTTGAAGCATGGGTGTCGCCTGCCCCCAACCTGGAAGTGCTTGGGACAGAAGGCCAGTGCGAGCAGGCTCTGCAGAAAACTGGACAAGAGAGGAAGGGCCCTGGGGACCAGGCCCTGCTCTGCCCCCAACTCTGGAGCACACCCCTCCTCCCTCAGGGACCCAGAGAGCACTGAAGTCCCCCAAAGTCTGGGGCTGGTAGGGGTAGTCTCTGGAGTGATAGGTGCAGAAAAAATCAGTTTTGTTCCCGCCAAAAAACGTTTTTGTTTTGGTGTGGTCTGATCTCCACCCCCGCCCGCGCGTGGCTCTCACCGGACAATGACAGGGGATGCCCAACAGCAGTGGGGACCCACCTGCACCCCTCTCAGTGCACCCTGGGAGAAGGTCACCTCCCTGTTGTCAAGCACCAGCCATACACACACGGTTACTATTAGAAAGTTAATCATGGAAAATGCTGAGGCCCTCGTTCCCCAGCCCACATCGCTCAGCTCCACGCTACAATTTCATCTTCCATCTAGTGTTACCGGACAGTGCTGCTGGCTCCGGCCCCCTCCCTTGTCCTGGGCCTCTCTGACCTTTCCATCCCTCCACACGCCGCATGCCACGCCAGCTCTGCAGCTCCACGGCTTGGCCCAGCACGCTGACATTTTCCATGTGGCCGCACCAGCCAGTAAAATGCTCAGAGGGGGTGGGATTAGGACAACTTGCTCCATCATCCTAGATGTTTTCGTAAAGGGAAAAACAGCCCTAGCGGCAAGCATGGCTGCTGACAAGAGCCATGCACGGGCTGTGCCCAGAGAAGAAGTGGATGTAGCCAGAGCTGCTTCTAGGGCCCGCCATGCAAAGGCATGATGAGGCCCCACCTCTGGTCTTCTGTGAGAAGGGAATCGCACAGGGTTGCTCATCTCATCTAAGGCTGGGGCCCTGCTTGTCAGTCAACACTCAGTGAGCAGATAATCGTTTGTTTATTTTATGGGCTGTCTTGGACACTTGTTTCCATTCCACTGGTCTGGATAATCGAGACTACAAAACAGTATGAAACATCATGGCCAAGGTCACGTGGAGCCCTCCTAATGAAAAGGCCAAGTTGCTGTGGCTCTGAGTAAAAACAGAACAATAAATGAAGAGAACTTAAAAGCAAATGACGTCGGCTCTTCCTTCCATAGGGTCTATAGGGTAAGACAGGAAGAAACTTTGATTTTCTTTTTTTTCTCCTCTTTTCTTTTTTTCTTGCGGTATAAACCAGGAATGCTATTTAATGAACTTGCAGAAAGCAGGGGAAAGTGACTTGGGAGAAGGTGTAGAACAGTTACTGTTCATGCCATCTCCAGTCAGAACAAGGGGTTCACTCCAGTCCCAGTACCAGCCCAGAAAAGGAGGCAAGAATGGAGCATCCTCACTGACCCCCAACTCCTCCCCCACTGGCTCCCCGTCACCTTCACCATCTGGTCCTCTGCCTCTGAAGCCAGCTGTCCCCACGCCTTCCGCCAACCCCCTTCCATCCTAAACATCGAGGAAACCCCCCCTCACTTTTTGTTTTTGTTTTGGGACCACACCCAGCAGTGATCAGTGCTACTCCTAACTCTACACTCAGGGAACGCTCCTGGCAGTGCCCAGGGACCCTCTGTGGTGCTGGGGGGTGCAGCCCGGTCAGCAGCATGTACAGAAAGTGCCCTCCCTGCTGTATGTTTTCTTCCCCATCATTATGAGATAGACATTCACACTATGCCGCCTGTCTTTTCAGAAGACACTAATTTCTAGCACCAACAGGACAGCAGACAGATGAAGTCCCTGTGACAGCTCAGGCACCTTTCCCCACCCCACCCCCACACACACACACAACCCCAGCTTTGGAAGACATGAAAATTCCCAAAAAGCTCAGCTGCAGGAAAACCTCCCCAGGTCTAAAGTAGAATCACTCCCCAACTCTATGCCTCACTCCTGACTCAGCTAACATTAGTGAGCATCCACCATGAGTACAAGGTACAGGAGACCCAGGGTGACAAAGCAGCTTGGTTCCCACCCTCCTGCAGGCCTCCTAGGGGAGATTAGCAACGGTTGAATAAGCAAAAGAGAGTCATTACACATCACGACAAAAGCTGGTGAAGAAGCAACAGGGATACCAAAATAGAGAATCAGGAAAGACCAAGTTTTAGCTTGTACATTTATATGTTGTGCTTATTGTGCTTTTTCTGGTCTCTCCCAACAGTGCCTCAAGGCACTATCTGGTGTCTATTTGCTAACAGAAGCCACGTGGTACATAGGTGCGGATGCAGAATATTTAAAGAATGAGTTTTGTGAGATAGTCAGGGGTAGGAGTCGGTACACCACAAGCAGACAGTTAATGATCCCAGCCAAAAAGAAGCACTTGCAAAGTCCCCGGGTAGACAAGAGCCTGGCACGTTCCTTGCATATAGGATTCCTGTGGGTAGACAACCTTGTCCAGGAGAAAATGACATCTTTGTGTTATCCTCATCTTCTCTCTTCCAATGTCTACACCTCCCTCTGCCTCCATTTCCCTTTCTCTAAGCTACAGATACAATAATCCATTCTGAGAGCTGCTGGAAGGATGAAAGAGGCTAAAAGATTGAGTGTGAAGCTCGGTCCCTGACATTTAAAAGACACCCAATAGATGTGAGCATTGTTCGCTATTTTAAGCATTGTCATTTTTATTATTAGATTTTCCCTCTCCACCTTGAGTTTGATGCCAACTGAGTAGCTGAATGACACCCACCCAGTGCCTCATTCAAGTGCCAACCCATCGCACCTTGTGAGAAGTTACCAGTCAAATGTGCCCATCCCATACATTCACTCAGTGAAGTGATTTCTGAGGACTCTGAGAAATCACTTCTGCCCACCCCCTGGGTTTCCAGGATCCCCTCCCAGCTGGATTCCTCCCGGGGCTGCACTTGGCAGGGTGGAAGCACTCTAAGATCTCAGAGGGCTTCTACAATCATGCATGCAAATCACCTCTCTCCTTCAGCAACACCCCACTTGCCCCCCCGCATCTACTACATTTAAACATGTTAATCTGTGGGCTGGGTGAGGAGCTTGGCAGGAGAGCACATGCCTTGCGTGTATGAGGCCCCCTGGGTTCAATCCCTGGCACCAGAAATAAACCGTAAACAAGCAAATAAATAAGCAAGAGCATGTACACAAATGAGTCAGACAAGGGAGGCAGGGAATAATTTCCCTAGAAACAGACCATCGCCCACCTTTCACAGCTATTGCCGGTCAGAGCAAGCTGAAAAGGAGTGGGTCATGGAGGAAGCAACGGTGGGGGTGGAGGTGTGGGTACCTGAGGACCTGCTTCCAGCTTGTCTTTGCAGGTTGTCCCCAAAGATTCAAACCTCTGGTGGTCCGAAGAAAGTAGCACAGACAGGGTAAATGCGTACCATGGTCCAATCCCCAGCACCATGGCCTCCCAACTATGACCACAACCAGCTCTGAGCTGAGCACAGATGGGGTGGTTCTCATGGGTCCTGGCACCATGAGGCCCAAACCTTGAGTCCCCGTGCTCAACTATTGCCCTGTTGGCTAGTATCACTAGGTCCCCTGAGCACTGGAGGCAAAGAAAAGAAAAATATTAAGTCTGCCAAGTGCCAGTGACATGAAATGGCTTAAACCAACCTTTTAAGAAAACTGCTGCTGCATCACATCTGGACTTACAGAACTCCTAATACAGAAAGCACTATTCTATCTACTGCCCAGTCCCAAGAGTGCTGTTTTTTTAATAAACCCCAAAATCTTGCCTCATAGTAGATTTAGTGTATTAAGATGTAAGACCTACTTCCATAGCCAAATAATATCCCTTTCCCAGAGTCCCATCAAGGACACATTCATCTCTTCAAGTGACCAGGTCAAACACCCCTTCCCTCACATGGTCCCAGGGATTCACCTCCTTCCCAAAAGGTGATTCTGTCCTTCCTAAACTCTAACAGCTATGCTCAATTCATGTCACATATAAAGCAAGTTCAGAGTCAGGCAAAGTCCCCTCTACTGGCCCAGACTTAGGTAGAGAAGCCACGGGCTCCCTCAATGTTGGATGGTGGCTCCACTTCACCCACACCCCAGGTCAACACACTTCTGATGTGCCTTGTGCATAGGAGGTATGCTCAGACAAATAAAAGAAAGCTGACAGCTAAACCACAGAAAATACCAGCCAGGCCAGCCACAGGTGGGAGAGCATGTGCCATGGTTTGGTAAAGTGAAATGAAGGCAGAAGGAAGAGGAGCAGCGAAGAACCATGAAAGGAGGACACGTGCTTATGGTTCGAGCTCAGTATTCATTTCCAGACAGCACAGCGCCGTTCTGTTTCCTGCAAGGACTCTCAGTTACATTGGTGTGCCCCGTTTGCATAGATGCATAGACTTTGTGGCAGGCTCACTTTGGAGAATAGTTATAGTTCAAGTAAAAAAAAATAAACAAAACGATTACAAAAGACTTCCACATGGAATTCCGTGTCCAGGTGAAGCAGCGGCTGTGAGCAGGAGCTGGGTTACAGCCTCAAGACTCTGCAGAAAACAGCTCTTCCATCTCCCCATCACCCCCAGTCAACTGTCCAAGGCACAAGGATTGTTGTGAATGCTGGACAGGCACTTGGGATACTTGATAGTTAAACAGAAACAAGATCATTCCATCAGCACAATGAGAAAAGCTTTGATGGCTGCTTGCTCACCATCCCTGACCAACCACACACAAGAACCCAAGCATGTGCCAAGTATGTCACTGGCTCAGAATACTAAGGACAGGGGCCAGAGCAGTAATATAGCAGGTAGGGTGTTTGCTTTGCACGCTGCTGACCTGGGTTTGATCCCCAGCATCCCAGATGGTCTCCCAGAGCACTACCAGAAGTAATTCCTGAGTGCAGAGCCAGGAATAACCCCTGAGCATGCCAGGTGTGCCTCCAAAAACAAACAAAAGAGAACACTAGGAATTCCTCTTTTCTACTCTAGAGGCTTCAAGCATGCTAGTATTCCTGGCACCCTCACTATGGTACAGGAAACCAGTGCCTGATGGCAGGAACCTTCATACGTCTGTGTTCCACACACTTTACCAGCCTGGAGATTTGGTGGCAGAGTAGAAAATGAAAATGCCCTCACCAATGCCCTTGCAGAGTTGCTTCTTTGCTTTCTGGGACTGCAGCTGGAGTCTAGGCCTAGTTTTCCATGGCTATTCCCCACCCACATTCTTTACCCTTGGCGCCAGGTCTAAATGCAGGAACAGACCCTACTGGAACATGAGAGAAGACTCTGCAGGGTGTTCCCAGTGTTTCACCAGAGGCCAGAGAAGAGGTTCCCAAGAGACACTGGTCAAGCACAGCCATGGCTCTGAAGGCTGTGTCCCTGTCACAAACTAACCCCTAACACTCAACCCAGGCCATACGCAACCATCATTCCATGGTCCCAAAGGAGACCAATGCCGGCTTTCGGATGGTTTTAAGCCTTTCTTTGGAAAAACCTTCCTAGCTTGATTTTATTGCCACCTTTCACAGCTTTAAAAGAAGATAAAATCAGTATTTTCTGGGACTCATGAAGTTTTAGCTGCTGCGATTGGATGTTTCTAAATGGAGTTCCAGCTGTGTTTCAGACACTGATGCATGTTCTTGGAATCAAGCACCACCGAGGATATGAAAAAATGAGACTCTGCAAAAGGAAGGAGACACAGGTCCAGCTTTGGTTATGGCTTCAAGGGCTAAAACTATTCTCCAGGGAATGCTCGGAGCTTTCTTTTTTATTATTTTTTTCTTTTTGAGTCACACCCAGCAATGCTCAGGAATTACTTATGGTAGTGCTTGGAGGATCATATGGGATGAGGGGGATAAAACCTGGGTTGGCCATGTGCGCAGCAAATGCCCCTCCCTGCTATTCCTATTGCTCGGCCCCTGCTCAGGGCTTTCTTAGTGCATTTTCCCTGTAATGCCCAAGTACAGAGCCAGAGACCCTGCTGGTGATGAATGAACATGTTGGATTAAAAACACACGATAAAAAACACAAGTAAGTTCTAGAAGGCAGCATTCTCCCACCCTGGCTTCCACCACTCTTTCCTACACAGGATAACATCATCCCAGCCACCTGTGGCACCCAACCACCTGTGGAACCCCTACCTGGGCTCCAGGGCAGAGCACTTAAGAGCAGGCTGGTCACCCTGCTTCACTTGTCTTCATTTGCCAAATGAGGGGGCTGAAAGAAATGGTCTCTGGTTTCCTTTTCCATTCAAGCATTCCATGGAGCTAGTGCAAGTCCAGTAAGTGGGAGCAGCTGTCACAGACATCAGCTTCCCACCAAGCTAGACTTCTCTCAGGCCTCAGCCCAGCAGAGTCGCTTCCTCATCCACCTCGGGGCCCTGCAATACATCATCAAGTACCACATTCCCACCATCTGGAACTGACTCTCTTAGGTGGGCAACTGACTGAACTCTGATGAGTGAGGGAAAGCATCATCCCAGGTGGCTTCTAGAACAAACATCCACATCTATGTGGTTCTCACATGAGCTGTGGACCCTGAGCCACGTCCAGGAAGCTCAGAGGTGCTGCCTCCCTCTCACAAGCATGCAAAGGACCGGACTTCAAGTGCACCTCTCTCCCATAGCCACAGAGCACAGAATCAAGGACCTGGACACCCCCATGCCACCCAGAGGGCCCCCCTTCCCTCCTCCATGATTTCTGCCTACTTGAGGAGACCACCTTCCTACTGTATTTGAATCCGCTTCCTGTTACTTGCAGCACCATGTACCTAATGGCCACAGGTAGACCACCAATCTGGAAAGAAGGAAACTTCTTCACTCGGAAGTACTCTCACTACTGTCACTATTCTCTCCATAGCAGGAGCTTCTTCCTCATGTCTAGGAAAATTCTGGAACACACCATCTGGATGGAGGTGAGATCTTCACATAAATCCCTGACACAAATTCATTCCTTTTTAGAAGCCAATAGCATCAAGATATTTAGCCACTGCAGTTTCTTGGACAAAAAAAGATCAGAAAACCTGATCTTTCCCCTTTAAGTTTCATCAGAAAATGCTCAAGATGAGAGCCTTCTACTGAGACTATACCACCTACATGGCAGAGCCTGGCAAGCTACCCGTGTTTTATTTCTTTGTTATGCCAAAAACTAGTAACAATTATGGACCTCAGTTCCATGACCTGAAGAATAGTTTGAGGCTCTTCCTGTCCCTGGAGCAGGCAGATGTCCTTGGGTTACACTTGCTTGTGATAGCACGTATGGAGATGTTACTGGTGCCCACTCAAGCAAATCAATGAACAATGAGAAGACAGTGATACAGTTTCTTGGACAAAGGCAAGTGGCCTGAATATTGCCAAGAAAACACCAGTTTGTGGCTGGAGAGAGCCCAGTGGATAGGGTGCTTGCTTTGCACGTGGTCATCCTGGGTTTGATCCCTCATGGTCTCCAAGCACTGCCAGGAGTAGTTCCTGAGTACAGAGTCAGGAGTAAGCCCTGAGCACTGCCGGATGGGGTAAAAAAGGAAAAACAAAATAGGGACTGGAGCAATAGCACAGCGGGTAGGGTATTTGCCTTGCACATGGCCAACCCAGGTTCAATCCCCAGCATCCCATATGCACCCCCCCAAGCTCCGCCAGGAGCAATTCCTGAGCAAAGAGCCAGGAGCTACCCCTGAGCATCACCAGGTACAAACCCCCCCCCCAAAAAAGCAAAAAATAAAATAAAATAAAAATAAACTGAATTTATTTTAACTGAGAAAGCACAGACTTGTCCTTCTCTGCAAAACAATGGGTAGGGATTCACAAAAGCACATTACAAACTCAGCCCAGGAGCAGAAGAGTCCTAAAATGGCATGTTTCAAGTTGTGTTGGTGGTTCAGAGCTTTCAAAGTGTTCTTCGCTTTGTTCCACCTGTGCATGGTTCCAGCTTTCTCCATCTGCTTACTAGCAGAATTAGATTTCAGCAAAATATTGGAGAAATAGGTTTCTCTCTCTCTTTCTCTCTCTCTCTCTCGCACTCTCTCCCTCTAATTCTTCCATTTCACCAAGACAACAAAAACACAATAACTCAGTTGATGAGCAATAAAATACATCTCCCAACATACAGTGCACATGGCTATTTCCTTTGCAGACCCTCTAGGGGCAGTGTACTTGGAACAGAACAAGACAGGAATAACACCAGTGCCTATTTCTGGGACCACAGCATGTCCCTTTAAGACAAGGCCCACTGCTCAGCTCTGTTCTAGGCCAGAGCTCTGGTTTCAAGCCCAGAGGTCCCCTTACTGCCTCCTGCAGTATTAATACCACCCTGGCAGGCTCCCAAGTTTGCATTGTAAACCATAATCTGGGCCAGCTCCCCATAGGACAAATTGGTTTGAGGATCCCTCTTCATTTCCCAGGAGGGCCTTCCCCTCTCCTGCCAGGCCACCCTCCTGCAGGGTTCCCTCCTTCAGCCTCAGCCAGAGGGATGTGCAGATCCGCACAGGGCAGCCTCCAGAGATGCTGCTGGCACAAGATAGGCTGAAGGAGACTGTCCTGTGTGCCGACACAAGAGGGCAGATACCCTCAAATACCAGGACCCACGGTGTAGGCAGCTGCTATCTGCCCCAGACCTGCAGACACCAGTCTACTCCACCTCTGTGTCTGTGCAGACAAGCCTGGGTACATCTTTCTTTCTTCCTTTCTTGTGAAGCAGAAAATAGTCTTTCTGAGCAATTATTTTAGGGGAAACCAACATCATGTTTACTTATTAAAAGGGAGAAAGAGCAGAGCCTGGTGGTGTGACTGAGATAAGGGTCAGAGCAACAGTGCAGAAGCCGACCTGAGTTGGAAACCTGGAACTCCATATGCTCTCCTGAGCACCATCAAGAGTGATTCCTGAGCACAGAGTCAGGAGCAAGTCCCGATCACAGCTAAGTGAGGCTCAAAAACCAAAAAAGGAAAGGGCTGGGATAGTCAGTGGGACCCAGGACAGCTGCCCAACCGAGGGGCTCTCAGGCACGTAGGCCTCCAGTCTCACCCCAGTGGCGAACGTGGCCTTCCCATCTTGGAGGCTGTGTATGTGGCATAGCCAGGCCCCTCTGTCTGGCTCCAAATTCCTGATTCACAACTCATAAACAATGTCTAACTATCATGCACCACATAACCAATGTCTAACCACTCTGGCCCCAGTCTCCTCACCTGAAAAGGGGACTAGTTCAGGGACTGCCTCCGGGTGCTGGCAGTGACATACAAAGCACCGCCAGCCTATAGCAGTTACTCAGTTCATTGCCCCATACATCTTGCATGGGGAAGGGCATAGCCAAGGGCAAGGGTGTGGGGAGGGGGCAAACACAAATGGGAGAATCTAGCAATTTTCTCCATACATTATGCACCAAAGTGTCATGACGAACCATGGGTATATACCCCAAATCATTAAAAATGGGCATTCAAACAAACACCACACATGAATGCTATGGCAGTACTGTTCACAGGGGCCCAAAGTGGAAACAACCCAAATGTCACCCAACAGACAATGGGTCCACAAATGGGACACAGTCACACAATGGGGTGGCTCTTGCCCACAGGTTCTGACTAAGTTACGACCTGGGGAACCTGCCAAGCCTCACTCTGTGGGAAAGAAGCCACATACAAAAATCCATAGAGAGACTGGACGGTTCCTGTCCTTACAACTATTAAGAACAGGCTGCTCCACAGATAGGGAGGAGACCCATGTGCTCAGGGGCATAGATAGGAGGAAATCAGTAAATGCTGATGGGATCCCCCTTGGGAGTGACGAAAAAAAGTCCTGAAATTAGACATGTTCAAAGTAGCAATTGTAGACTTATCAAAAAGTGATCATTGTATTCATGACTATTTATTTAAAATGGTAAAACTGACAGCTTTAGGGTGTATAAGTTTTTGGAGGATGAGGGAGTCCCTGGCATTCTCAATCCACCAAGCCAGCAGCTCAATGCAGGGGCCTAAGGACTCAGAGCTGCCCGAGCCCTGGGACTCATGCACGGCGCCCCTCCATGTCATACAAGCGGTGCTCAGGGATCTCCAGGGCTGTATCTGGGATGTTCAGGGGACCAGGGAGGGTAGAGAATCAAACTAGGGTCAGGGACCAACCCCTGTCCTCCCTGTCCAGCCCCCTGGTGTGTATCTTCACACACACACACACACACACACACACACACACACACACTCACATCAGAATGAAGGACCCGCCTTCTTCCCCTGTCACCACTTAAGAGAAAGAGTGGCAAAATGGATTAAAAATTGAATTCAACATTCTGCTACATCCCCTTCCCCTGAGACTTGGGGATTTTTTAGGTGAGGATCACATCCAGCTGTGTTTAGGGAAGTACTCCTGGCTTTGTACTCAAGGATCACTACTGGCAGGGCTCAAGGGACCACATGGGACGGAGGATAGAAGCCAGGTCAACAAATCGCAAGACAAATGCCTACCCACTATTCTAGCCCCGCCAGGCCTTTCTTGTGCTTCCCCAAAGTCATCTGTCCCCGACCCTCTGCACCCTGCCACTATTGCGGGCCCAGCTCACCTCCCAGTCCAGGCACCGCCTCAGTCCAGGCACCACCTCATCTGTAAGCCTCCCGCGAGCATCCTTCCCTCTGACCCGGCAGGGGTAACCTCAGTCCTGAGCTGCCATCTTGGCCCCCTGTGCCACCCCATCACTCTGTTCTGTGCTTTCCAGACAGGCATCCCCGCCCCTTCTCTGACTCTATTCCAGGCAAAGGCTATAGCTAACTGTCCCTAGAACCTAACAGAGAATAATATATAAATGAATGAATGAGTTAAAATTACACGCTATTATCTAGTCTATAATCATGAGAATCAGGAGATGGGAAATAAGCATAAACAAGAGATATTTAATTCCCATATTACCCAGCCTCCTTCCCAGCCTCCAAGGAACAAGAACCACGAGGTGTCCCTGCAAGCAGCGATCAGGCCTCGCCCAGGGGCCAGAATGAATATCTATGGGGGAAAGTCACGGCAGGCAGGACATGAGGCCATGAGTTCTCAGAGGCTGGACAGCCGATCTCAGACCCAGTCTTGAAGTCCGGGCCTCTCCCTCCTCTCTTCCCCCAAACCTACAGAGAAGCCATCAGGATCCAGGAGGTCAGCTGCTTGCTCTGCTCACACAACTGTCAGAAGCATCATGGGCACAAAAAGGCACAACTTGGGGTTTTGTCATTCATATCCACTTCTCCACGCTGCATTTAAACAAGAACCTCCAGCCACCACCAGTCCCCTCACCAACAGGGAGGCACAGAACCAAGGGCGCATGAGGCGCAAGGCACATGGCTCTGGGCTCCCATTCTAAGAAAAATCTCTAAAGAGCAAACAGGGCCAGAGGCAAGGTGCTTGCCTGGCATGCAGCCAACCCAGGTTAGATCTTTGTCACTGCACAGGATCCCCAAGGATCACCAGAGTGATCCCTGAGCACAAAGCTGTGCGTTAGCCCTGAACTCTGCCAGGCATGTTCCCCCCAAAAGCAAACAAAAATAATGGGTGGGGGGGAAGATCCTCAGGGAATTCTCTAAGAAAAGACTTGTCACAGACCATTCTATTGACTCCTTGTATGTGTTTGAGTAAATCTGTACCCTTGAGGGTCATCCTTTTGACAAAAAAAAAAAACAGGGCCAAATGGAAAACAGCTCACGTGTTTAGCTCATGTCCTGCATGTGGGAAGTCCTGACTTGGATCCTCAGCACTGCTTGTTCCTCTGTCCCCCGAAGCTCCTGGGTGTAACACTAGTGCTCCCAAGCTCTACTGGGCCCAGCAGCACCACCCACTGGGCCTGAGCACAGAGCAGTCAGGCCTACACCACTGACCAACCGCTACCAATGACTTGGGGCCTCCCTGAGCTCTGCTGACAACAACCCTCTACATGTTGTTTGGTCCCCTTGGCCTAATGTTAAATGGAGGAACTTGACCCAGGATCCGCATCGCACCAAACCACTGATTCAATAATGACTGATGCTTGCCCAGGAAGGATCTGGAAAGTGGGTATCTGGTCCATGACCACTTAGTGGAAATCAGGGTACTCAGCAAACCACATCCCATCACACTGGCACAAGAGGCCACAGATGCTATGAGAAACTGGGCTCCTGGAGCATCCAAGCCAAGACTCTGGGGCATGCACACAGCAAAAGCCAGAGGGCGCAGGTACCAGGACTCTGATGCTATGGGGTAGTCCATGAGGGGTAATGGCAGGAAAATCAGAAGCAGAAATGGGAAACTAGATGCAGGGCTTCTGAGTTCTAGTAGACGGGCAAGGAATTATAAGTTACGCCTAGGACAGAGCAGGACAGTCAGACACATCCATATGGTTGCCTGGGCAAAAGCAGGACAGGGTCACAGAAACAATCAGTAAATGTCTATTTGGAGTTGAAACAGATGCATTCATCACTGATTGAAGCGTTCACTACATATGTCTGCAACCAAAGTTGTACCTATAAAATCTGCATGCTCTGTATCTAAACTGCCTAAGCTTAGTGTGAACTGCGTTCAGGGCTCAGCCCTTGTTGGCATTCTCCACCTAGAGATGTGTGATTAAGGCCACCTCTCCCTCTCATCTCTCAAGTGTTGGTGCCTGTTTCTTGGTCGGATTTCTGTAACAATGTTAGTAGGCCAGAGCAGCAGCCACGATGCAGGCCTGCCTTCCTGATTTGGACATGTCTGCCTGCCTCCACTAAAAATTCCCAGCACATCTTTCTTTCAATCAACATTAAATTGTCTGGCTTTGGTTTCAATTAGCATTGTCCTGAGAAATACTATCTGTAAAATCACGAGTCAGGATGTGCAACTTCTATTTTTTTTTCCACAAGAGCATTCAAAGACACAACTATAATAAGAAACGATCTGTGTGTCCCATTCAAATCCTCCACCCCTGCTGGCATTCTTCTGGGAGCACTGCCACTCTCAAAACAAATTTGGAGGAGGGAAACTGAGGCTGGTGATTAAGGGATACAACCAAGGTCCCACAGCTGGACTTTCAAACCCAGGCGCATGGGTTCCCAAAGCCAAGCAGGGGGAGGAGATGACTAGGAGTCAAGAGATTGTAAATAAAGCTGATGACCTTTATCACCCTATTCTGATTAATCCCATGCTAAGAACCTGACAGTAAGATTTTCCATGATAATCTGAAACAAGAGTAATTCATGCAAGCATAAGCAGAGCTGTCAGCCAGAGTGCTGGAATGAGCAGAAAGAGAGAGAGCTACATGAGCCGGGCCACTGAACCCTGTGGGTCGATGCCCTTCACCCCGGCTGGCAAGGTCACGGCTGCTTCTCCATCCAAGCAGCGCTGTTTCCAGCTGCCCGGGGTCACGGCTTCACTGTACCCCCACAAACATATAGCCCATCCAACTATGCACGACTTAGTCACAATGGATTCTGGCCCACGTGTGTGAGTCAGTACTCACCCAGCAGCTTCCTGGGAAAACAAGGGCAAGAGCACGTATGGGCAAGAGCACCTAGAAAAGGAGACAACTGGGAGGGCTGGTACCAGTGTCCTCTGGCCTGATCCCTGAAGGACAGCAAGGGAGAAGCAGAGCCAAGAGTGGGGCAACGAAGGACTCACTCAAAGGCACTGGGCTGTGTGAGGCTGAGTCATGTGGGAGCACCCCAGCATCTGCCATGAGCCTTGGTCCTAGAGTCCCACTGTTGGTGGCAGGGTTGGCAGCCACAGGTACACATCACCTCTCTCATCCCACATGTTGCAACAAAATGGTCCATTCCAGGGCTGTCCCTTCCATTCAGGGCTCAATCAAGTCTAAGTGAGGGCCAAGTGCCTGGGATGAAGGAATGAAGTCAACCACAGTAACAAATAAAAATGAAATGGAAAACCACCCAGCCTATCAGTCCATAGAGCGTGTCCTAAGTAACACACCAATAAACCTCGAAACCCAGCTTCTACAAAGGCAGAGCCGCAGCCGGGTGGGGCTGGGAATGCAGGGAATAGGGCTCGGAGGGGGCAGACCTGTCAATACGACAGCACTGCAGCAAACCCCGACGCGTGTGCATGCAAGATGGAAGCGTAGAAGGTTCCCCAAGCTGAAAGGCTTTAGACCATCCTCCAGGCCCTGCACAAGATACCGTCGAGCCTCCACGATGAGTTCAAAAAGGAGCTTATTCCCCACCTTCAGACTCAGTACTCTGGGGATCATGGGACCAAGAGGAGGAGAGGAGAAGCAGAGGAGAGGCTGAGTAGTCAAGGGAGAGATGCATCCCAGACATGCTCCTATTGTGGAAGACAGAAGCCAGACTCACTGAAGGCCCTTTCCTTCTCCACGCTCACCCCCAGAAATGCAGCTGATGTGCCCTTGGGGTTCTCACACATTTAGGTGATGCTACAAGGTAAGGTACAGTCCTGACTCTTGACAAGGAAAGCCACACAGGTATGAGGGGGTAAGTAGTGCCAAAGGCACAGCGAAACCAGGGCCCTCTGGTCTGCTTGCTCAGGCCCAATCAGCAGTTCATGGTTCAGGGAAAGTATTTCAATTTCTCCAGGACCTCATCACTTCATTAGGAAAAACAAGTCATACCAGGGGAAGAGAGGAAGCCCAGGCCTGGAAGGAGCCCACAGGTCATCATTTGAGAACAAGGACCAGCCTTTTCTCCATATTCCACCCCACTCCTCTCTGCACTGATCTCAACTGCCTCCCTTCCCTCCTCTACTTCCAGCTCCATGACGAACTAACCCCTTCAAAGTGGTCATCCAGATCTCCAAAGACCCCTCTGACAAGCACCAATGACAATGTCCCCGATAAAGGAAAGGAGACTGGCCCCTGCTTAGGCTTTGGCTAGGGAGACAAGTGCCTGCTCCTTACAATATAGGGCAGAAACAGGACACAAAAGTCAAGGGATCAAATGCAGAAGGTTCTAAATGTTCTTTCCACCCACACCTAACTCTTGTTCTAGAAATCCAAACTTCGAAGACCATCCATTTTCCTTAGCTCAGCACCTAAATATCCTACCGCTGTCTTGAAGTTTTTCTTTCTCTTAAAGCAGGCTTTTTTTTTTAAATTTTTTTAAATTAAATTCTTTATTATACCAACGTGAGATATACAATTATAACGTTGTTCATGTTTGGAGGTTTCGGTCACATACTGTTCCAGCACCCGCCTCCACCAGTGCCCATATCCCACCACCAATGTCCCCAATTCCCTCCCCTCCCATAGCCTACCTAAATGGCAGGTTCTTTATCTCTTTCTTTCTCCCTCTCTCTCCCTTCCTTCTCCTACACATTGTGGGTTGAACTACATACACGTGGAAGCCATCATGTGCATTTTTTTTTGCCTGTATTTAATGCTCAGTTCTGTGTTGGTATCAGCCCTTTCAACATTTATTCACACATGTTCCCTTCTCTGTCTTACCTAACCTCTGACTCCCCACGTTTGTGGTAATTTCCACTTTTGGTAAGACCACCTGATATGTTTGTGTCATGCAAATAAATGCAGTCATTCTATGTCTCTCTCTTTCCTTCTGACTAATTTCACTCAACATGATCCTTTCCATGTCCATCCATTTATAGGCAAATTTCATAACTTCATTTTTCCTGACAGCTGCATAATATTCCATTGTGTAGATGTACCACAGTTTCTTTATCCAGTCATCAATTCTCGGGCATACTGGTTGTTTCCAGGTTCTGGCTATTGTGAATAGTGCAAAGCAGGCTTTTTTTTCTTTTTTGGGTCACACCCAGTGATACTCAGGGGATACTCCTGGTTATGCACTCAGTAATTACTCCTGGTGGTACTTGAGGATCATATGGGATACCGCAGATAGAACCCAGTTAGCCACATGCAAGGCAAATGCCCTGCCCCTATACTATGGCTCCAGCCTCAAAGCAGGCTTCTTAAAATATTTCCATTTGTCAATATGGAAGGCCTTTTCAACTGAGAAGTGTTTAAGTAACCCCAAGTACAGATGTACATATGCAAATAAAAAATTTGCCTAATTTATTTTAAAACAAATCTTTCATTTGATTTTTCATGATCCCTACATTGGAGTTACATGATCCTAGATGGGGGTTGTGATGCATAATTTAAGAAGTGAGGGTCTAAAGCCAGGAAAAACCCTTTCTTCTACTGCTCCATCTACCTCCATCTTCTACTGCTCCATCTACCCATCTACCAGCTGGGGTAAAGGGGACCGACCCCTAGGGTTCACTGCAATGCCCCAGGTATGGCCCCTGGGTGACAATACCTACCATGAACACACTTGACCAGATGGTCTTGAAACACCAGGCCGGGTGACCCCATTGGGAAGTCACTACGCCTTCACCAATCTGTCCTGGAAAGGTACCCACCCCAACTTCCCTTAAAAGCCCAAAGATAACATTATGAAGAAAACACTTGGCTCTTAGGTGATGGCTGTGATCTTAATTATAAAGCCAAACAGTTAAAAAACCTGGATGTCCCAGACCTTTTTCTTGGCCTTCCCAGTGGGGTCATAATCACCACCGATACTCCACAGCCATTCAGCAATGAGTGCAAATCCCAGCTTTTTAGCTGTAAGTCCTGGCAATGTGATTTCATTCCTTTGACCTATCTCTTCTGGTGGATCACGGAGGTGGCAAGTCCTAAACTCCAGAGAGAACAGGAAATCAGTGCAGTAAGATTATAATCCCAGTCTATGAACTCCCAAATATTCCCCAACTGGGTCCCTCATCCATGACCCCTGGATCTTCCTATAACCTCAGAGTGAAAGCATTATAGCAGCCCACACCTAGGAAATGCCAACTGCCACAACATTAAAAAAGTGGGGCACTACACGGGATGTGGTTAGTAAGTGCCATCTCAGCCCCTCTGCTTAGTAACACAAGTTAAGCTCCAAGACTAAGCCGTCCTTTGAGCAGACTTCTGCTGCCACTGAGCCCTGACCTGTCTCCTTCACATCCTTTCCATGGGGCTGAATAGAATCCAGTTACTCTACAGCTGGCCTAGGGGGACCCTAGGAAAGAGCTGGACTCCTGAGAGGTCAATCACCCATATATCAGCTCCCTCACCCCGAAAAACCCTCATCTTTGAACTCTGGCTTCCTGAGCAAGGGCCATTCTCTCCTTGCCCAGATAATGATATACGGAGAAAAAGCCGTTAACTGAGCCATGGCCAGGAGGATTTGAGGATTGGGACACTGCTTCAAGGATAGAACCTGGTTCTGGCAGGATCTCTGGTCTCTGGACATGCAGGCTTCCCTACTCATGGCTTATTGTAAGATCATGGTCATGTGGAAACCAAGCTGAGCAACCCTTCCCGCCTTACCCTTGGCTTATTGTAAGATCCACAAGAGGCAGAAACTCTGGGCACTGGGAAGGTGCAGGTTGAATTCCCAGCCACGTTTCTATGTTCTGTGGCTACTGCATGACCATCAGCCTCTTCTGGGCCATCTGCATCACCTCCCCCAGAACCCTGAAGCCACAGAAGAAAAACAACAACAAGTAAAGCACACAGCCAGAACCAGCCTGCTTAGTAATCTGCCCTTTGCATTGCCGAGAGAGCTGTGGGTATACAGCTGTAGTACCTGATGGTACATCTAAAATAAGCCAGCCGAGAAGCCCACGGACTCCCACCTGTCGCCTCCCACCCGCCCCTCCAGGAGAACAGCAAGGAAATGCTATTTTTTTCTCCCAGCCCAAGGAGATCAATATGTTGTGGAAAAACAACTCCATCCAGCAAAGCTCCACTTTACACCTACCTCCATCTGGACCATCCCTCGCAGCATTCCGTTAATTTACCAATAATTCCTCCTTGAACCATCTTGATTGATTTCAGAGCTAGATTGCCTCCCGTCCATCTGTGCCTGGGCCACAGGAGCTGAGTGGCCACGGTCAGCACACAGGTGCTCTGGGTCAATGATCAGAGTCAGGGAGATACAGGCTGAAAACTGACTTTCAAGAGAACACGACAAGGTGACCAGGCAAGGCGGGAAGGGTTGCTCAGTTTGGTTTCCACATGATCGCAAGAAGTATTGAACACCTACCATGTGCTAAGTGCTTCACAAGCATCATCTCAGAGTAACATTTTACAAGCGATTAAACTCACGTAAAGGATGCTATCTTGAGCCAAAAAAAAGTACTAGGTAGGGTGAGAGAGATAGTATAGAGGGTAGAGCACTTAACCTTACATGGGGCCAACCCAGGCACAATCCCTGGCACTGCATATGGCCTCCCCCAAGCAACACCAGGAGTGGTCCCTGAGCTCACAGCCAGTGAGGGTGGCCCCAAACCATAGTACTGTTGTTTCCTAATAGTCCCTCCTTTGGGAAAAATTCTCACTACAAGGACTGGAGTCTCCTCTGCATATTTCTCACAATGTTCAATTTCAAGATAATGCACTCTCGGCTAAAAATAATGTTGAGTGGCTCCTGGGGAAAAATGATGATATTAACCACTGAAGAGTTGGCAGCAATAAGAGTAGCACTAGTAACGAGAAGTCAATGTGGATTTTAGTGACATAATTTTTGCTGGATTAGTATTTTCTCAATAACACTATATCATTTTCAACATTCCTTAAAAAAACTGGTTAAAAAGTAGTCATGTTAAAAACGTAACAAAATAGAATATGTTCTATGCAGCCTGTGAACCAGCAAAAGAAGAAGGGAACCAGCATAAGGCAGGAAGGGGAAAGAAGAGACAAAACAGGGGTATATAAATAGAAATGCGAAGGAATAAAACAAGAAAAAAAACTCAGAAATTACACCAGTGGTTATAACAAATATAAGTGGATTGAATTTGTCTGTTAAAAGACAAAGATATTTTTTTACAAAAAGACAATTATTACCAAACAGGCTAAAAAGTTCAATAAAATTTTATTAGGTGATGATTATAGGAGACTGTGATCCAGAGACTCACAGACATGGGGCAGAGCTGCTACCGGCTCTCCCTGTGCCCAGCCGATCATGAGGCACCTGGGAGGGATGGTGGGTTCCAGCCGTGGCCTGTCACCCCAGCAGAGCCTTGCAAGAAGCCAGAGAACCTCCCAATCCATGAGGACCACCATTTTCCACATTCGGACTCCCCTCTCATCAGAACTCCACCCAGCAAAAGAGCTGATCACAGGCCAGGGGCCGTGCAGTTCATCAATTAATGCTGGAGATCAGAGGTAACTACAAGAGTATCCCACCCGCACGGCAGAGCCTGGCAAGCTACCCGTGTTGTATTTGATATGCCAAATACCAGAAACAATTATAGAGCACATTCCCATGACCTGATGGAATGGTTTAAGGCTCTAAAGAGCAAGCAGATGCCCTTTGGCTCTACTGGCATGAGAGGACATATGGAGATGTTACTGGTGCCCGCTCGAGCAAATCGATGATAAACAGAAAGAAAAGTGAAAAGTGAAGTGTGAAGTGATGACTATAGGAGAAGAATCTGAATCAAACCTTAAGTAAGGGGTAGAGTGATAATACAGTGGGTAGGGGGCTTGCCTTGCACATGGTCAACCTGGGTTCAATCCCCAGTATCCCATATGATCTCGAAGCCCACCAAGAGTGATCTCTGAGTGCAGAGCCAGGAGTAAGTCCTGAGTACCACCAGGTGTGGTCCAAAAACAAAAAGGGAAAAACAACCCTTATTTAAAAGAATTAAGAAACAGAAAGAATTAGCAGAAAATAATTAACCAAAAGAAAATCAGTGCTATAAGTAATTCACATCATTCAAAACTCATTTTAGTCCTCCAAACAGTGCAAGTTGAACTCCCTACTTTTCAAGTAAGGAGACGAGGGAACAGAAGTTATTTGACCAAGGTCACATGGGCAGCGGTCAAAAAAAAAAGTATCCTCACTTGAGTTTCTATTATTCTAAAGACCATACTCTAAGCCCAAAACAGGACCATTGACCACAGAAAAATATTTAGTGAATGAAAAATGCATACTCAGAATTTTAACGATTATTATCAGAATTCTAATAACCATATTCTAACATTTGCTTTGCGAATAGCTAAGAGACATGGATAAAGGGTGGCAAGTTACTTTAAAAATATGAGAAGGAACAATCTACTGGTTTCCAATCCTGGCAGTAGCTGTGCACAACAGCGAAGAGCGTTCTGAGAAGGGTCAGTGACTTGCTGCCCGCCCGAGGCCCATTAACACAGCATCTCCAGGAGCAAGGCAGGAGCAAGACCCAGGCACGACAGGCAGAGGCTGAGGAAGAGTTATCTGGACACAAAAACAAAGGCATGTCTGATAAAAGATAGCAGGCATTTTATGTCACTGTGGAAAGTAAAATCAGATTATCTAACCTCATCCCTCCTACCTTCAATTCAAAAAAGATTTAACTGGAACCAGGGGAGATAAGTGACTCCTTCTCCACTGAGAGTAAGCCACCTCTGGGAATATCTGGGAAACAGGCTAACAGAATCCTGTGCAAACATCTCCTTCCTGCTTCTAAAAGGGAACAGACTAAATCACAGAATCTTATGGGGTGGAAAGAATCTCACGGGAAACTTAAAATGGAGCCTAGACATGGCTGACAGTTGGCACTGCCTTGGAAACTTTGTTTTTAAAAAAAAAGTTTTATCTGTGCCCCCGCCTCCCTGCAACCTCCCCCTCCCCCCCCCAGGAAGTTTGATCCCAGGTCTCAGGCCTAAAACAACATTATTATTTTAGAAAGATAGTAAGAGCTTTTCTGGAGCAAAATGGCAGAGTGGCGCTGGATCATAATAACTCATCATCCAATGTATCTATCATTAAGCAAACAAATCAAACTAAAAACAAAGAAAAAAAGACAAAGGTAGAAAGCAGGCAGGGCCCAAGGAAAGAATGTCATCAACATCTAAAAAGGGAAGGCCTGGGCTTGACTTTGAAGCTTTCCAACCCTGCCGCACCTCCCAGAGCATTGTGGGTAAGGAGGGAATCCTGAGACTTCCGTTAACCACTACACATTTGTGTAGGAAAGAAGCAGACTGACTCTGTTGCTGTTCACTTCACTTTCCTGATGACAGAGTTGAGAGCCAGACTGTCCTAGTAAAAAGAGGGCAGTAAAGCTGGAAGTGAGTGAGCTGGAAGTGTTCATCTGTCTCCCCAGGAGCAAACGCCTCAAGTCTCCATGATTATTAGAAAGACCATTAAAACTGAAAGGTAGCATCACTCTCAGAAGAATGAACCTGGGAACAGGACGTTTTACACCATCTCGGAACAACAGCAAGCAGACAGACTTAAAGAAACACACTGCTCTGAACTCTTATTCTTCCTCAACCCATCCTCCCTCCTCCCCAGAAATTTCCCTGCAGGTGGTGGGGGTGGGGGGGGGGGCATAAGAAATCATCTCAAGCAGAAACCAAGCAGCTCAGAAACCAAGGCAGAGGTGTTAGATCGATTATAAAAGGAGCTATACAATATATGCCCACAGTATCAGAGCAACTACACATACTTACCCAAGGCCAGGATGGGCACCATCCTAAAGTCCCACAGCCCTTCCATGCACAGACTGCAGTAAAAAAACCAGTAAGGACCACAGAAAACAGAAGAGTCCTATATTAGATGAAAAGAGAACCAACGAAATAGAGGAAATTTCCTAGGAGTGCTACAGAAGAAATTGCTCAAATATATACATTCAATGTGACTAGAAATGCTTAGTTACTGATCGAAGAAAATCAACTGAAAACCAAAATAACACTATTTCAGATGGTTGAGTAAATTAGAAACTGAAAGAATACAAGTGAAAACGGAATTCCAACACCGGGAAAGGCTTGAGACTGGAAATTCTAGGGCTTACTATTATCAACCAAAGCAATGTAAAACAATGTTAATATTAAAATAAGGAAAAAGTCAAGTAGAAAAGAAGGGTATGAGTGCTAGAATTTCCATATTTTATAGTGTGCTCTCAAATGTCTAAAATTGAAATTCATTTAGCAGAAAGTGACTCCAACCTGTTAATATTTTTCATACCCTTAGTGAGATCTTTTAGAAAATATCAATTTCAATGAAGAAATATTTATCCAGAATTCAGCACTTCCTTCAGATTTTCCTCTTAAAAACTTAAGCAAAATAAGTTAATGCTCTTTGTTAAAAATTAGGGTGTAGACTGTGATCCTATTATTCTAAAAGTATTGCTGTCAATCTTCAAGCCATATATCCCTGCAGCTGTATATAAGCATAGAAAGATACTTTAATGATTTTCTCTTACTGTGGAAAATGGTTATTTCTAGGTGGGAAGATTTTGAATGATTTTTCAAATGTCTCGCCAAACATCACTGTTGCTTTCGAATTATGGGTAATGAGAACCACAAAACATTCATTATGAGTCCAAAGATAGCTTCAGTGTGGAAAGTGCCTGCCTAAGCCAGCAGGCTGCAAGTTCCATCCCCACCACCAGCCCACATGCTGAGAATTATCCCAGAAACTCTGCTATGCGGGACCCCAGCCCTGTAACCAAGTGTGCAAGAACGTGTGTAAGCAAAATGACCATAGCTAGGAAGTGGCACATATGGGCTATAGCTCATATTCCAGTTGGTGCTAAAGAATAGGTGGATGAGAAAATACAATGGTTTGGGGCAGAGGGGAGACATGGATAGAGTTGAGGGATGATAGAGCTAAATATACAAACCACAGAATGAACAACACTGACATCACACGACCTAAACTTTAATGACCACATTTAAAAGTACCTGTCAAGATGGCAGGTTGGAGCTGGGAGTGGGGAATAGGAGAGGAACGTGGGAACAGCAGTGGAGGGAAGCTGACACTTGTGGCAAGATCTGTTATACACATTGTATGTCAAAAACTCAACTACGAGGTGGGGAGGAAGAGAAGAAGTAAGGATTAACAGGCATCAGGGCTTGAATTATACCAGTTATATGAGAGAGGGGTATAGCCATATTGACAAAACACAGATTGAACAGGAATGAAAACATGAGATCTAAGCTGCAACCACTGAAATTTTGTTATGTGCCTGCCAAGTTGACAGGTGGGGGTAGAGAGGTGGTTGGGAGGAATCTGGGAACACTGGTGGAGAGTAGTTGGCACTGTTGGAGGGATTGGTGTTGAATTACTGCATGCTTACAACTCAATTATCAGTAACTTTGCAAATCATAGCCCTTTAATAAAAGTTTTTTAAAGAAAAACTTGTAATTCATGATGCTTTCAGAAAGTAAAATTTTGAGGAAAAATATAAATAAAAAAAAATAAAGTCCAGGTTTTGAACCAAAATGCTTTGCCCAAAGAATCTCTCTTTTGATACAAGATTCATATTTCTAGATCTCTGGATCAATGGTACTTACTCTGCTCTCCTAAGAGGGACCCTAAAGTAGGAGCACAGTCTCCAATATATGACACATACCCCATGCAATGCTCCAATATATGATGATAATTATAAACTGATAAAAAAAGATCACACAACCCTCACCCACCCGCACTTTCTTCTCCCAAGCAATCCCACCCAGGAACAGAAAATTCAAAGAGCTGGAATTTATTAAAATTTATTAAAATTCTGACCCGTACCTGGAAAATAACTGAACGATAAATTTAAGTGGAACCCTAATTACCAAGACACTCTTCTCTAGAGCCTGTCATTCATGTTCCACTCTTAAACGAGTTCCTAAGAGTTCAGTTTACTGGGAAACAGTCCAAAGAGTGCTTCCTGCCACAGACAACTCGCACCTCTCTGGGTTAACAGATGGGCATCGTGGTGTGGGCAAAGTAATTTATATCTGGCACAGAAGTGTACTATATGCATTTTTAAACTTATCTTAATTATATATTTGTAATAGACTCGTGTGAGTTTCTATCCCCCCCCAGACACGCCCCTCCTCATACCATCACTAAACATTCTCTGGACTGGGCTTGGGGGTTGGGGCTGTGGCAGGGGCTCTCTTTGGTTTATAATCTCCCCATGTTTTACTTTCACACACACAGGCACAGACAGTTCACGTGCTGCTATGCTGCCGGTCATTCCCCAGACCAGAGTCACCGGCAAGCAGGACTTTGCCTGGAACACACCCACCCTAGACTGCACCCTGGCTGCGGGTCTTTCCTTGGGGAAAGATTCAGAGCCAGGAGGCCCACCACACCTGTGTGGTCAAAGGGATGTGGACAAAGACCAGAAAACACAGTTCAGTGCCTCGGCGGTGAAACAAAGACCCAATGTAGCTCAGAGCAGACTGTGTCTTGCTGATGACCCTACTCCCCTGGTGTCCCTAAATCCTTCCCTGCAATGTCCTTCTTCCCTGCAATGTCCTTGACGTCCAGCTCCAGAAATCTAAGCCCCCAGGGATCACACACACCTCACTTTCTCCTTGAGCACATGTGTGGCTCCCCATTTCCTCCCCAGTCCCTTCTTCTTGGCAACCCCCAAACTCACTTCTCCCAAACTTCCTGTCCTTGCAGGAAGGAGCAACACCAGCATCACAACCCAGAAGGAACCTCCGCCGGAAATGGGTGATGTTTTCTCAATCCCTGCTCTTAGGGAAGGAATCTGCAAGGCTCACACACTCGGCCTAGAGTAAAAGCAACCTTCTCTGTCCCCCTCTCCCTCTTGCTCCGGGCCTCTCCTTCCCTGATCCCAACAGCCTCCAGCCCACTGGCTCTGAGTACTGCAAGAAGTTGAAGGAAATCAGGAAAAAGGAAAGGCGTGGTCATGGCACAGCAGGGAAAGGGGAGACTGTCTTCCTTATCCAGGGGAATGTGAAAGGCACATTTCAGTCTCCAAGAGTTTGAAAGAAAACACTAGAACCAAGAGAGGGGTGAGCTAAAAACCCATCAGAGCAAGTTGACCAAAATAGTCACTGTCCCTGATCAAAATCTTGTCCCTTATTCTGGAAAAGATCAGATAAGAAATTCATGTTCTGAGTCTTACGGACCTGTGCCACAAGGCAGGCCCTTATTCCAAACCAGCGAAGGTTCCTACAGGGACACAAAGGACACATCTGCTCATCATGTAGGAAGAAAGCAAGAAAAGCACCTGCCCTTTTGGGTTATTGAGTTGTCAAACATCCAATGGGTGCACCTTTGTCAGGGCTAAGATATTGAACCAGGCCTAAGTGACAACTGTTGTTCTCCTTTGTGGAAGACACTCTGTGGCTTCCGTGCACTGTGCACCAACTCTCTGTCCACCTCCCAGCATTAGTGAGTGTCACCTAATCCTCTTTGAGAAGGAGAGGCCTGACGTTCAGAGGCATAGCAAACTCATCCCAGACATTGCAAATAATGGCACATGGTCAAGACACAGCTCTTGTCCCAGAAACCACGGTCTTCCTTGTCACATCTCCCTAAAAACTGCTCATACTCCAAACAGGAAATGGACCTCGCCTGGATCATCCATCAGAGCAGAGGAAGAAAACGCCTCTGTCAGAATGAAAGATGCTAATAGGAGGGTGTTTCGTTGGCAGTGCTCAGATTTCCATAAAAATCTCCTTCTGCAAAGATGAGCTGAAAAATTCATGCTGAATCGGCCTCATAGAAACCACTAACTGTTGGAATACGGACATCGAAGCCTGCTGGTGAGCCCACCTGCTTCTCCCACCACCCACAAGCCTCACCATCAATTATTAAAGAATCATGGCTTTGGCTGAAGGAAGAGAATGAGACCATTGTATTTCACTCAACCACTACACCATAAATAGTACACCCAAGTTCAGACCGTCTTTGTCTTGCATTTTGCATGACAAAATGATTTGAGAAGGCAGGGAAAGGGATGGCGCCAAGAACCTCAGGATGGGAGCAGTCCAGCCCACTTCTCCAGACCCACTTCTCCAGGCCTTGCCCAGATTACTGGAACTTGGGGTGAGAATCAGCGTCTGCAGAGTCAGGGAGATCTCTGCCTGAGAAGACTCTTTCCAGAACACTCTGGCTGGTTCCTGCATTGGGGTTCTCAGAGGAGGACCCCAAAGCAGGAGCTGCAAAGTCAATATGGAAAGACCTTTCCACTGGATTCCCTGCTTCAAAAGGTGTCCAGAGCCAGCAAAAACAAAGGAAATAGGATGCCCCCAAGGACAGTCACAGAGAATAAGGATCTCAAGCCAACAGCATTCTGGCTTGCAGAAATCTGGCCAAATGTTCATTTCTAGATATCAAGTCCTGCTTGCCAGACAATTTATCCCTATGTCCTGTCTATGTCTGACCATCGCAGCATGCAAACAGGGCTGGGCAGCTGCCACAGACAAGAACATAAAGTAAAAAAATATATATATATATTATACACACATACATATATATACACATATATAAACACATATATAAATTTTATTTTAGATTTTAGATGTCCAAATCCCTGAGTAGGAAAAACTTTCACAAGGGACTGAGTCTATATCTTGTGCTTTCACATGGGCGCCCCCCCCCCCCCCCCCCACCCCCACCCCCAAAAAAAGAGCAAATGATCTACTTTAATCTACTGGGTGCATAGTTAGTAGAGTCCTGGGTGGGAGTGGCTGGGGCAGATTGGAGAAAATGGCCCTACAGATCACTTTCAGGGGGTTGAAAAGGGAACAAAGCGCCTAATCCCCATCAGATAATAGATGTCCCAGTAAGTGGAGGATGGACGATGTACCACCCTGGGCAGACCAAACTGGTGGTCAGAATGCCACCACACAGCCTCTCCCTGTGCCCACCCAGCACCCCCATGTGGGCAGAACCTGCACCTGGCAACCCCATTTGGACAGAGCCTGCCGGAAGCTGCAATTTTCACGACCAACTCCCCTGGTCTCCATGCCCCAGTGCCTGCCCGCTGTGACCTGGCATTGCACAGGGACGCCCAGAGTAGTAGTGGTTGGAGACTCAAAAACTGACCTGAAAGCAAGACCTCTTTTACTACCTCAAGCTGCCAACAGGCATGACTCTGGAGAGACAGCAGAGCATGAACACAGGAGCACAGCCTTGGGAGAGCAGCAGGATGTGGAACTCTCGGCCCAACTCTGCTGCTGATCCCATGTGTAGCCTGGCTCCTGCCTTCAGTGTTGTTTTCTGTGAAATGGGTTATTACTGCCTGCTGCACCTAATCAAAGACATGCAACAGGCCATTGCTGGGCATCTAATGTGGGCAGATCTAGAATGTTCTAAGGGGATTCTAGTAGACAAGATGGACAAAAAGTTGGGCCTTGTGATGCTTCTATTCCGCAGATGGGCGCTGGTAAGGAATGCCTCAGGGGGCTCTGGGAAACCATGACAGAACATGCACCATCATGGTCGTGGGATTATCCCATCCCAGAATATGTACCCCAGAGAGTGACAGCACACACGGAACAAATGTGTGGGGACTCAGTCATCAACAATGGGCACTGGCTAGGAACTGCTCCTGACTATATACTCTGTGGGGACTCGGTCACCAACAGTGGGCACCGGCTAGGAACTGCTCCTGACTATATAAACTCTGCAGTTGCAAATGATATATAGGCCCAGGATTTCTGAGAAATTTTGTTCTGTTTGGGGACCTACACCTACTGTGCTCACTCCTGGCTCTTCACTCAGGAATCACTCTTGGCAATGCTCAGGGACAGGATGCCAGGGATCAAACGGGCCGGCACCCTACCCACTCTACTATTACTCCATCCTAACTTGAGACTCAGATATTGGGATTCAAATACATAGACATTCTGATGCGGGGCGATACATTTCTAACCCTTAAGGAGTCCTGACTCTACTGAGAAGGAAATTAAGTGGCCCTGCCTTTTGGCACCTCGTGCTGACATATGTGTGCTGAATTCTTCCCTCATGATCCAGAGTGTTCAGTTCAGGCTGGCACAGGGAAGGCAAGCTCGTATGCTTCATGGAAGAGCTGGACGCAGAAGACAGACTGGCCACCGATCCCTGCCTCTCCCTCCTTACTCAGGCTTTCCAGGGGCAGCACGTATCCGGCCGGCTGTGGGTTCCACAGGGGAATGATCTCAGCATGGAGGCACGGAGGAAGAGAGCTGGATGTGGGGAGCTACAAAGGACAAGCGATTTGGCTCTGTTCCTGCCCTCGTACTACCTTCACAGTTTCCGCATAAAAACTGTTGAAAGGCTGAAAGGCCAGGCCAGCACATCATGAGGAACTTGGGAAAGTTTAGAAGCTCACATCCCAAGCTTGGGTCACCAGGCCAAGGAAAGTGATACCCCTTTAAACTCGCCTCAGGAAATCAGTCAATTCGCTTCAACTTGGATGGCATGGGAGGACCTAAGAATAAATGAAGTCAGAAGGTCAAGGGCAAATGCCAAATGTTCTTACTCATCTGTGGGATACAGAATGACGTGTCCAGGGACTGGGCGGTATCAAAGACAGGCAGAACACTGGCACCAAACTACAGAAACAAAAGATGCCAAGGAGAGATGTGGAGGGGAAGAAGAGGAGGAGGAGTGGAAGTAACACAAAGATTAAGTGAGAGGACTTGGGCTTGTCTGTGGTGTCAAGGCAAATTATCTGTATCTCCAAACCACCAGATCCAACGTAACCATAAGCATTGTGCCCAAACTACAGTAATTCGATTTAAAAATGTGTCTGTCAAGGAGGCAGGTTTCAGGAGATTGGTGAAGAGTTGGGATCACAGGATGGTACAGTGGAGGTGGGAACAGTATGCCTGAAAGCCATGTGTGAGTCACAGTGTCTAAATTTTTTAAAAAGAAAAAGAAAATGAATGGTCTCTTAATGGTAATACTTAGAAAAGCAAAATTCCCAAGATTGGAAGTGAGGTTGGTGTGGGAACGAGCTTTGGCTTTGGCCTTGGGAGTTTTTCTGTCCACGGTCAGTGCTGGAGGTCTGTTGATTGCGGGAGGGACAGGCTACTAATAGAGAACATGAGACTACAGGCCGAGACTGGTCTCTGGATCCAGATGATGACGCTCCTGCCTGTTTGCACCAACAACCCTGGACTGGAGTAGAGTGGAGGAGAGAGGGGAGAGGCAGGGCCAGATAAGATACTCTCTGGGGTATCTTCTTTTTATTTATTTTCTTTTTTATTTATCTTCTTTTTATTTATCTTCATTTATTTTCTTTTTCTCTGGGTAACCCCATCTTCCTTCCTCACCCACTTGCTCTTTCATCTCTTTGATTGAAATGTTGCTGAGTCCAAGACCCACAGGAACCAGGAGTCAGAAGAGGCCCTGAGAATGCCCTTCCCAGGCCCCCCCACTGTGGTCATCTCCTGCCAGGGTCCAGGCAGTGTGCAGGCAGAGGCAAGGCTGAAGGAGCAGCCAGGGCAGGAGGGACACTCCAGCCATATGCTCAGAGGCAGAGCATCGTCGGGGCAAGGCTAAGCGGATCGCCAACTCAGTGAAGAAAGGATGCTAAGACAGGGTGAAAGGAGAGCTGAGAAAAGCTGAGAAGGCATCTGTGTGAGGACACTGTTTAATCTGCCACCCCTTTTCCCCTGCCATCCAAGGCTGGCACAGGCGCTGCTCCCAAGTGCGATCTTACAAATGGAAGACTGCTCCCCAACCAAGATGTTGATATCAGGGGGGTGATGAATGGGACAATCCTAAAGAAAGAGCGTCAAATGGATTCAGAGTTGTCAGAAGAACACTATGTTTCTGTGGGTAGCACACAGACACACACACACACACAGAGTGACAGGCAGAAACTGCACAACTTTATTAACATGGCCTCTCTCCCTCCCACCCCCCAGGCCAACCACTAGTGGCTCACACTTGATTTACGTGGTTTACTAAGTAAACATGTCGTGCACAGACTACATGAGTCTGGTCTGCATTCCTATATCTGGAAAACAAGATGAAGATGTGAGTTACCTTCCTCCATCCCATTAAAGAAGTTCAGGGGAAATTCTCAGCATCAATGAGCTTGATCACACAACTGTTGCTGTGTAACTGGCATTTCATACGGTGTAGGTAAGATTAGCAACAGCCCAAAGCCAAGGCTGTGAGCCCCATAAACCATGATCACCCCAACCCTCTTATTCAGGAGGAGCCAGGAATTCTTCCCACCTGAATTCATTCCTCTCTGCACGGCTGCTGTGAGGCCTTCCTTACCAAATTCTGACACGTGGTGCTCCGGATCCCAGCTGGAGATAAGCTGAGGCTGCTGCCTGGTTCCTCCGTCTCTAGAGCACCTGAGTGTGGCAGCAAGGGAGAGCTGGAGCCCACCACACAGTTGGCCTGGCACATGGATGCCAGCTACCACCAAGACAGCAGTCGTGATCCCAAAGTCATCCTCTCCTTCCAAGGAGCACTCTGGGACATGGTACCCAAAGAAGATGCCATGGCTCTAAGTTTACAGAGGCTGGTGCAGGTCACCCCACTGGAGGGCCAGCAGGGACAAGGAGGAACTTAAATGCCAGTGCCAAGCATAGGCCAGCCTGAGCAATGGTCACAAGCCCATGGTGGACAACTCTGAACTTCCCAGGTATGGCTGAAATCTGAAGGGATTTGAATTTCAAAGCTTTGGATACATATAGCAGAAAGATCTTTAGGGGTAGGTGGTCAGGGAGAATGGAAGGAGGCTCCCAAACAGTGCTCAAGATGACCAGAGCCCCCACCTGTAATTCTCAGTCAGCTGGGTTCAGCACAAGGTCCCAAGGATGTGAGGTCACTTGGACTCTGCCATTCTGGGGGCACCAAGCAACCCCAAAAGTGCTGGGGCTGCATACCCAGTAGAGTTCAGGGGCCTCTAGTATCAACCAACAGTGGCTAGTCAAAAGCCCTGGGGCTGTACCCATCAGTACCGGGGAACTATGCGGTGTCAGGACCTGAACCACTGCGCAATCTCCAAGCACGGCTAGCAGTGATCACGAAGCACAGAGCCAGGAGGAAGACCTGAGCACCAGTGACTGTGGAGATTCTGCTCTGTCCACTGTATCCCTGTGTTTGATGCCTGTCACCACACAGTCGCCCAAGCACCAGACAGTGCTTGTCCCTGACCACTACTAAGTGTGGCCAAACCCAAAAATAAAATAACCCAATAAATATTCAATTGCCTTTATTTCTTCTCCAGCTTTATTAAAGTACAGGTGATAAATAAGATTGCTGGTTTGAGTACACACCCACTTATCTGAGGCACATACATGCTGTGTAAGGATTCTTTTGCCGTCAAGACCGGGAGTCCACCCCAGCGGTGCTAGGAGACTTGGGGTGTGTGGGTCTGGCAATGCACTGCTGTTCATACCCAGTGATACTAGGGTTGCTGGGGTCACACCAAGCAACCACATGCCAGGCATGCACTCCAACCTTCAGGTTATTTCCTTGGTCTAAGTAGATTTTAAAGAAATTAACCAGACAAAGAGAAGCAAGCAACTATGAGCCACCTTTCCAAGAGATAAAACCATATATTTACAAATGAGACTTCAATGTCACCTATTTTTTCAACTTGTTTTTATTTCTGAACCGTTACTTCCATTGGTTTGGCCAAATTTAGCAACCAAAGAAAATCCAAGGGCTTCTCGTAGCTTTAGCGAGTTCTGAGCTGAGTGTGTTCCAAGATCCCAGCCCCCAGGCCAGAGCTAAGAATGATGTATGAAGCAATACAAAAACATCACTTTCCATTTGGCACAGAGAGTGGGGTATAATGCTTTGGAGGCTAAACTAAACAGATGAAAAGGGAACCATTCCAAGATCCAAACTTAGCTCCCCCCATGCCCCTTTGCTCACACAAATACCTCAAAAGGGTGGCACCTAGTCAGGAGTTAGTGCTGGAGAAGCCAAAAGCACTGGTTATTTGGGGGCCCTGGTTCAGTACTGAAAACAACTAAGTAAACCCCTATGGTTGATTCATAACTCATGCAAACACCGACATTCTTTAAAGGAGAAACAGCAAAATGCAGGTATTTCAAAAGCATTCTGAGTCCCCTGCAAAGAAACTAGCCCAGAACCCTGAGTAAGTCCACAGTATTGCTGGAGAGGAAGCCCTGGAACTTCAGGTGCATATTCTGAACCTTTTTTACCAGTTGCTGTCCTGGTGTCACCTAACCACTCTGCTTCTTCATCTTTCAAAAAAATGGAACCAGGGGCCATAGAGACAGTACAAAAACTCATGCCCTTGTCTTGCATACGACTGACTGGGGTTCAATTTCTGGCACTGCAAATGGTCCCATCAAGAGTGATGCCTGGGCACAGAGCCAGGAACAAGTCTAGAGCAAGGTCTGGCCCACCTGCCACACCCCCGACCACCACCACATTCCCAAGAGGAAATTACAAAGATCCCTGGGCGACGACATCCGCCTTATGGGCATGAGGTCATGAGTGCCATCCCTGGCACCACCACAAAGTAGCCATCTCTAACAAGCATTGCAACAGTGCCCAAATACCTCAATCAGCCATGTGACACGCAGCAAGCATGACAACTGATGCATGTGAGCTGCATGACCAAGCAACTACGACAGCAGCAAAGACACCGGAAAGGGAATAGCGCTGTTGCACCAAGGTGGCTCAGGGGAACCAAGAGCCACAGTCACTTTAAGGTGAGTTCTACATGGGGTCCAAAAGACAGCACAGGCTTGGCTGGAGTCTGGAGTCCATCCCCACACTGTATAATCCCCAAGAAGTACTAAGAGTGACCCCCACCCCAGCATGGGAGTAGCCCCTGGGCACAATTAGGAGAGATCCCCAAACTGAAACATGAAAAATGAGAGTGAGCTCCATGGAAGAGTCTGAATTTATGATGAAGGAAAAGTACTGCAGGGGGTGACAGGACAGCCGGGTAGGGTGCTTGCCTTGCATGCAGCTAACCAGGGTTCGACCCCAGCACCCCACTTAGCCCTGGTGTGTCTTCCCAAAAAAAAAAAAAACAAAAGAAAGGGTTCTTAAGAAAAGGAGGGAAGGAGACAAACAACAGGCAGGATCTGTAATCTCTCATCTCCAATCCTGCTGTAGGAAGTGTGCTCAGGGCCCTAGAGATAGATGTTTGATGCATTCAGAACTGAGCATCAAGATGACACAGATCCTTGGGTCATGAACACACCTAGACAAGTCCCTCACACCCAACACCAAGAAAGCATTCCCCACCAACACTCAGCACTCCGTGGCATGTTTGTGATCCCAGCAGACCATAATGAGATGCAATTGTTGGGGCATCTCCCCAGCTCCATGCATGAGTCTCTATTATCAGCACAAACATACCTGGATGCTTCAAATCCATCTCCTCTGGGCCCCACAAGGGCCAAGACTGAACGCCACTGAGGCAACCATGCCTAGGGTAGCTGATAATCTTTTAACTATAAACACTGACTGGCTGAGACTCATATAAATAACTCACTCAGATAGTTCTGGCAATTAAGTCTGGCGAAAGAGCAGGAGATAGATAGATGTGACATCAGCTAAGCTATGAGCAGCACAAAAGGCAAAGTTATGAAAGATCGGGAGGAGCTAAACAAGGAAATTAAATCCAGAGTGGTTTGCAAAGAATTGGAGGGCCCCGGGTTCATTATTTCCATCTTGGCAGGTGCCAATCACTACCAGAGGCAGTTAAATCCTGCCCTACTCTTTCAGGCACACGATGCACCAAGGCCCACAATCAGGCTTCCATGTGGGGTTCCAGTGAGCTATGGGCTTTCTCCAACGCAGAAAGCACACACTTTGCCTGTACCATGCATGTCCAGGCATAAGGGGTGGATAAGTACTGTCAAGGGGTCAGAACAGGGCTGCAATATTAACCCAGCTGGGTTTATGAGGAGAGAGTGTGTCATACAAACACATTTGTGTACGGTCCACAGGGGACTCTTGGCTAGCCATAAACAATGTAATTCTCGTCCTCTTCAGGGTTCCCAGAGATGAAAAGCAGACAGACATCACGGTGATAAAGCACTGTTGAGCAATCCCGGATCCAGCCATCTATCAAGAAATCACCAGCCATCTACCTAGTTAAGAACTTCCAAGAACCTAGCACATGAGTCTTTGCTCTCCACCCTATTCTCTGTGAGAAGCAAGCTAGAACCCCACACTGAAACCACAGGAAGGCTGACACCAAACAAGATGTGTGGAAATGCAAAGTGTAAGACACACTACCCCTAAAGTAAACACATACTAGTTCATCATAATCAATTTTGTTTGTTTGTTTTGAGGAAATACCCAGCAATGCTCAGAGGTGACTCCTGGGTTAACACTCAAGAATTACTCATGGCAGTGCTTGGGAGATCATATGGGAAGCCAGGGCTAGAACTTGACCTCATGCAAGGCAAGTGCCCTACCTACTGTACCATCTATTGTTCTGGCCCCAATAATAACCAATTCTTTCCCTACACCTAGAGTCAATGAATTGGCACAATTTTCTCCAGTTACCCTTATAAACCTGTGAAGTTGGGGGGAAGGGTCTCCCCTGCATGAGCAAGGGACAGGCTTGGTGAGGAAGTTTTTGCCTCCCAGATTTGAGCCAACTCTGAGTCGAAATGCTGGTCTTACCAAAACAAGAGCACACGCAGGGGACATGCTTCATGAGGCAAGTGACCCCTGGGCAGCACTTGCCCTGCACGTGGACTGCTCAGTGGCAGTTCGGTGCTAAACTGCTCTTTCTGAGCTAGGAGACGTGAGCGTTCCTGCGGTTCCTCTGAGCAGGATGATGCTGCGTGGGGCAACTGAGGGCTTGGAAGGGAGTCAGTGAGAACTCTGACCTTGGCTTGCCACAATGCCAGGAAGTACTTTCCATGGCAGAAATCCTACAGGCGAGGCCCAGACCTCCAACCAGATACAAGGATCTGGTTCCTACCTAAAAAATGTGAGTCACTCTTTTAGTCTATAGACCCAGCAGCGGGTGGTCGAGGAGGGAGAAATGGTTGCCCTGCCATACAGCAACCTCTCTGTGTCTCAAGAGAGGCCTCAAAGAGTCCTGAGATTTCAGACAAGATCTCTGCCATCCATGTTGCTGTGGTGGTTGAGGTGTTGGAATGATGCTTTGAGAAACCATTAACAGTACTAGAAGTCATGGGACCCCCAAATAGACATTAGGGTTTTTAGACTTATTTTAATTGGGTTGGAGCAATAGTACAGTGAGTAGAGTGGGTATGGTGCTTGCCTTGCATGTGGCCAACCTAGAATCAATCCCCAGCATCCCATATGGTCCCCAAGCACCACAGAGTAATTCCTGAGTGTAGAGCCAGGAGTAACCCCTGAGCACTGCTGGTATGACCCAAAAAATGCCAACATTAAATCTGACTTTTCAATTTTTTTAAAATTTTTTAATTGTATTACACCACTTTTAGACATACAACTGCAATATGCTCATACTCGAGTTTTAGTTCCAGTGTTCCAACATCCATCCCTCCACCCGAACCCATCTCCCATGACCAATGTCCCCACCTCCCTCCCGCCTCCCACACCCCAACTACTTGGCGGGTTCTGTATATCTTTTCTCTCCTCTCTATCTCTCCATTCCACCTACCTTTCCTACACTTCGTAGAATGCAGTACATTAAAGGACATAACTGTTTCCACTAGTATGATGGACCGCATGGCCGCAAGCGGCCCCGTGACTTAGGGGCCTCATGGTCAGCATCCAGACAGAGAAAATGGCGGGTAATGTGGTGGGTGAATCTCACCCTGCTGCTCCCGGGACCCCCAGAGGTGGTGGGCCAACACCCAAAACCCATCTGTCCTCCTGGGGGCCTCATGGTCAGCTGAGCTAGGGAAGAACTGAGTTCCAGTTCCCCCAGCTGCATTTGAGGCTCTGCATTCTATGGCTGGTCACCCCAGGGCAGCTCCTGGGTGGGGCTACCAGGCTCAGACAAAATGGAGACGGCAAGGGAGACCCCAGCTCCATCTGAAGAATTCCCGGCTCCATCACGGCTCCATCCCCAGCTCCATCTGTCTCCCCCTTAGGAGAGTCAGCTGGGAGGTGTCCTGCACTACCGCTGGGCTTCCTGGGGCCAGATCTTCAGCCCCCACAAGCTCATCTGGGTGGCCTCAAGTGTGGGGTGTGAGACCTTCCCCAGAAGACTACACCTTAACACTGGCCTTTGGACCCCAGCCAGGAGGCTTGACAGATGCCCATTGTCACAGCCAAGCTGAGGGCAGCCTTGACCTTAGCCACCCTCTACCATGTGCTACCAGCCACAGGGAAGTGAGACTCCAGCAAGAACTCATGCCTTTTTCAAAGGTGCCACTGTTCACTGGGCTGCAAACCTGTGTCCACAGGCTTCCTGCCCGTGGTGGAACCACGGAGGAAATGTAGAGAGTATGTGCTACTCTGCGACAGGGTAGTCTCCTGAGGAAGATCTCACACCCCACACTTGAGGCCATCCAAATGGGTTTTACTCCCTTATAAAGGCAGTAAAACCCAATTCCTCCCATCAGAAACAGCCTAAGTCCTGAAGCAGAAACTATTGAAATGATATAAAAATAGAACTCCTTTCCCAATAGGACTTGGTTTGAGGGAAGTTGACAATTGGAGTGCTCTGTGTAAGCACACTGCTGGGAGCTTTCCACACGCTTCCCCAACTGATGTCCAACCATTCTCCTGCACCTTGACGTTTGAAAACGTAGTTAGGGATGTAACTGCTATGGATGAAAGGCATGTGGTGCATGTACATAAGTAAGTCTCAAGCACGCAGGACTATCACTTCTACTTTGCTTAATATCTAAACATGTCACATGTGTAACTTCCTCTCACCAACAGTTCCATAAAGTAGGTGCTATTATAATTCCCATTTTGTGGGCAATGAACTGGAGATCAGAGATATCCTGCCTCCTGGGACATGCGTGCTGCCCTCACGGCTCATGGGCACCACAAGAGGGATCTGAACATGCTCAGCCAGAATTGAGACGACCTGGATTCCTGAGGATCTTATGGAGTGCCAGAGCAGTCCTGAGTGATCTGTTTCCAGATTTCACCTACCTGAAAAATACAAAGCTTTTATATTAGGTAGGCTATTGTTTTGCTGGTAAGTAATGGCTAAGTAATGCTGGACTTAGAGATGACTACAAAGAGTATGCTACCTGCACAGCAGAGCCTGGCAAGCTACCCGTGTTGTATTTGATATGCCAAATACCAGTAACAATTATAGACCTCATTCTGGAATGGATTGAGGCTCTTTATGTTCCTGGAGCAAGCAGATGCCCTTGGGCTCTGCTAGCATGAGACAGGACATATGGAGATGTTACTGGGGCCCGCTCGAGCAAATCGATGATGAACGGGAAGACAGTGATACAGTGATACAGTGAACTGCAGTGAGAAAGGCTACATGACTTGTCCAAGAGCACCCAGCTAATGGAAAGCAGAGTCAAGACTTGAACTAGGAAGTCCCCCTTCAGAACCTGTCCCCATCGGGCCAGAGAGACAGAACAGCCATCAGAGTGCTTGCCTTGCAAGTGGCTGGTTTGGGTTCAATCCCCGCACCACACATAGTCCTCCAGGCACTACTAGGAGTCATCTCCCAGCACTGAGCCAGGTGTGAACACCTCCAGGTGTGGCCCCTAAAACCAAACAAATATCCAAAACAGAACCAATCCTCCTATCTACAGCTCCATGCTTCTGTTAATGAGGGCTCTGTTTTACATTCAGAAACAAGCCTTTGGAAAGTTAAACTGCTTGAGTTGACTCCACCCAGGGATTACACTCATAAGCTGGAAGAATGGTCAACATGATCACTTGATCACTTGACATCCCGTTATTCATCGATTTGTAGCCCAATGACATCTGCTTGCTTCAGGAATACGAAGAGCCTCAAACCCTTCATTCAGTGTCTTGAACGCCACCACCACTAAGATATATATATACAAATACCAGTAACAATTTTAGACCTCATTCCCAGACCTAATGGAATGGTTTGAGGCTCTTTATGTTCCTGGAGCAAGAAGGTGCCCTTGGCCTACAAGCATGAGACAGGACATATGGACATGTATATGTGCCCATTATAATCGATATGTAGGAAGACAGTGATATAATATATAATTACATGTATATATGCATATATATATACGACACTCACAGACATGTATATATAATACATGTATATATGAGACTCAAAGACATGGGGGCAGAGCTGCTACTGGCTCTCCCTGTGCCCAGCCGCTCATGAGCCGCCCGGGAGGGATGGCGTGTTCTAGCCCTGGCCCACCACCCCAGCAGAGCCTCACAACAAGCCAGACAACCCCCCACTCCATGAGGGCCTCCATTTTCCACTTACCACTTCCCCCGGCACAACTCCACAAGCCGTCCAGAGACTCACAGCCACGGCACCCTGGCCCAGCCACTCAGGCGCCCCGGGGGATGGCGTGCCCCCCCCGCCCGCCACCCCACAGAGCCTCACAACAACCAGGACCAGGCCCTCCATTCGGACATCCCCAAAAGAACTCCACCAGCAGACCACCTGCCGGGTTTGATCAATAAATGCTGGATTTAGAGATGACTACAAAAATATGCTACCTGCACTGGCAAGCTACCCGTGTCGTATTTGTTATGCCAAATACCAGTAACAATTATAGACCTCATTCCCATGACCTGATGGAATGGTTTGAGGCTCTTTATGTTCCTGGAGCAAGCAGGTGCCCTTGGGCTCTACTTGCATGAGACAGGACATATGGAGATGTTACTGGTGCCCGCTTGAGCAAATCGATGATGAACGGGAAGACAGTGATATAGTGATATATGCATGTATATATGCATTATATCTGTATATAATGCATATGTATATGCACATGTATGTATGCACGTATATGTATATATATATAAGGGGGTGGGTGGCAAGGACATGACACTTGGCTCAGATGGGACCCACAGGACCAGACCACAATTCGCCTCACAGCCCAGGTGCCCCGGCAGGTGTTGACCAGGAATGGTCAACACACTTAACAATGGACAAAACAGAGCATGACCACCAGAATGTACAGAGGCTGAAGCTCCTCTTGAGGTGCAAGACCCTTTATTACTGCCTCAAGGGGAAGTCCATAGGCCTACAGGAAGAGACCAGGGTAATACACATCCACAGGGCCACCAACTATGCTAAGCAGAAGGGAATTTTTTGGATGCATTATCAATTTTCACCCCCATCATTAGTCAAGGTAAGCCTGAGCTGAAGTCCTCACTTGGATCTCGGGTTGGGTTCATCATACAGGTGGGGATTTGGAAAGGCTCCGAGAGTGCTCACCATTCAATCCCTCCATTTGCAGAATCTCACTGACAAGGAACTGGCTCACAAGGGAAGAAGCGGGCAGAGTGGAGATGAAACCCTGGGACACTGGGGTTGGCACTTTGAGCTCTTGTCTTCAGTGGCTTGCCTCCGCCCCACCCTTGCCAACAAGGCTCAATAAATCCTCGCTGATGAGCATGTCCACTGCCCAGCACACAGCTGGTATACCACGCCCAAAAATATCCTAAGAATGGGGCTCAGCTGCCCAGATTTCCACCACTGATTGTGCCAGCCTCTGGGGAGTCAGATTTTCTGAGGAAGCACCTGAAGCCTGTGTGAGTGATTTCAGCACCCGTCGGAGGCGGCTCCTATATTTAGACTCCGCATTCCAGCCCGTCTGTTGCACAAATGTATACTTCCTTGGAAGATGTTGTCAGAAACAGAAAAATTGACACACATAAAACAGTTTCTTCATTCCCTGGTAATATTGAACTATAAAAATAGCAGAGTAACTCAAACACAAGCTCCTCAAAACATGACTAGGATAGTCAAGGACCATCCAGATGCCTCGCGAGATCTAAATGCATGCCCAGCCTTCTTCCTCCTCATCAGTGCAATTCCCTAGATGGGTGGTTATCTCCACCCGCCTGTGATCACCTCCATCCAGAGCTTTGGCAACTGACTGTTTGAGGGGCCTGAGCATTGGGTAATGAAAATGCCTTAACATGAACTAAGCTTCCTTCATTTTAAACCTCCTCCTCTTCTGTCTAGTTTCCTATATTCATTGCCACAGGTTCCGCCTACACCTGCACCGTCAGTCAGGCCTCTGAGGACAATTTCGCTGAGCAGACTCAGAGATGACTCGGATTCAGGGGTTCCTGTCTACACACATGCCTCCATCCAAACACCTTATTGGCCCTTGTCCACACAGGAAAAATTACTCTTATGCCCTGAAATTTTCCATTCTTGATCTCAGCCCAAAGGTGACTTTTTTTATTTTTTAAACTTGAGCAAAAGAAAAAAAAAAGTTCAACTATTTTTGATTCATGCCCAGGCTGAAGAAACACACTTTGTTCTTGTTAAAGCGAGATACGGTTTTTTTTAACACATAGGTAGCTCAAAGCACAGAGCTTCAAAAGCCCAAGCGGTGTTCACAGAGGCTGAGCCTTTGCTCTAATTGCAGAGCCAAAATCAATAGCCAAGCTGAGAGGGAGCTGGGGTCCCGCTTTCTGCTCACTGTCCACAGTTCCACTAAAAGCTTTAAAAAAAAGAAAAGAAAAGAATGGTCACCGAGTAGTGAGAAATTTTTAAGTGGGTCTGAAGCTTACCCCATCTCTGGGCAATGAGGAACACAGGGTCCTGCTCCTGCAGAGAGAGCTGCAGCTCACCCACCTGCCAATCTCCAGGCCTCACTCAGTCCTCGCAATCTGATGCCAGGCCTACCTCACCCTTCCTCCTGCCCCTCTGGCTCCAGCCTTCCTACCCATGGAGAAAGAGAATAAGAAAAACCAGGGGGTAAAGATCAGCCTCATCCAACCAGTCTGAACCCTCCCCAAATCCTTCATCTCAGCTACAGGGTCCCCCTCCTGCACAACCCCATGCCCACCCCTGATCTCACTGCAGGCCAGGACAGGCTTGTGGCAGGGGAGGCATGTCCCCACCCCTCCGTGGAGCAGGGCAGCGTGGGAAGAGGGGCGGGCCTTCTGCTGGGTTCCACCCCTTAGTTCTGGACACCCCTGAGCTCAACCCAGGTCATGGCAAACTGGGGCTGTGCACTCAGCCCCTGGGGGTGGGAGGGGTGGCTGAGGAACCGGGAGAAGGAGATGTAAGCGTGCTCAGTCATCAGGCCTCGATACAAACGTGTGCTCCTATTAATAGGCACAGGGCACAGTACGGGGTGGCATGTTCCGTTAGGACAACGTCCAAGAGACACTGGCAATGAAGAAAAGGGAACAATCCAGGCAGGAACGAAGGCGCTGAAAGAGACCAGAGCTGAGGATCTTGGAGTTGGGAAGTGAGCAAGCCTGCAGCGCTGGAGCACTGGTCGGAAGAGGGGGATTTGCACCCAGCCTTGAGCTGACTCGAACAGGCGCTGCTGTGTCTGTCTCGGTTTTCCAAGACTCTTCTTGGCAACAAGCTGACTCATGAGAGATCATGTTGAGCGAATAAAACCACAGTTAAAACTTTTATTGAAATGGAGCTGGAGAGATCAGCCACTTGCTCTGCATAAGACTCAGCCCCACTCCATCCCTGGCTTCCCATATGGTCCTCTGAGCCCTGCCAGGTGTGGCCCCAGAGCACAGGGTCAGGAGTAAGCCCTGAGCACCACTAGGTGTGGCACCAAAACCAAAACTAACGTGAAGCAGAAACAGATAGAGCCAGACCTGGGAAGTGGAACCTAGGGTGGGAGGCCTGTAGAAGAACCAGGTTGTCCTGAAGGGCACCACTAAGCCAGTCCAAGTAGAACCCTTCTCGGTGGGAGGCTGATGGAAGGGGCAGTCGGAAAGACAAGCTGGATCTCCTGACTTTGGAGGAGGGAGTTTGGGGTCCTAAGCAAGGAGTAAAGGGGAATTAGAGTGACGTAGAAAGTCAGGCTCCAACCCGGCAGCTGTGCAGGGCAGCCCCGGAGAGGAGGCATGTCCGCCTGCCCAACAGTCCAGAGGAGGCAGCCCAGGAATGCCAGCAGGTGGTGGACACGGCAGGAAGTGCCCCTGAAGCTGTGCCCCCGCCTTGGTATGGAGCCACCAGTGACTGCACTCACGACTGTCCTTAAACCAGACCAGAAGCGTCCTCCCGTCTTCCTTTCCCACACCCAGCACTGGCATCCTGCTAGTGACCATTTCCCTTCTGGAGCCCTCCTCACGCCGAGCCAGTCCATTTTTAGATGACAACTCCCATAGTACGCACTCCCTTAAAGGACATAAACAGTGATGAGACGGGGGTGGGGCGGGGCAGAGCTTTCCCTGCAGAGAAGCACATTTTCGCTAAGTGGGATCCGTGCCACGATTTCCTAAGGTACTATGTTAGCAGACAGCTCAGAGGAAGCTGGAAGCAGAAAGAAAAGTGTGCCGCCAAGGCCACAAACAAGCAGTGCAGAGACGTAGCTTCTGAGCTGAAGAGTTTGGGGCTGTTTCTTCCCCACCCTCACTTTCTCTGTTGCTTTTGACCCTTCCTTGGCAAAATCGGGGACCTTGTCACAGGCTGCTAAGTGGCAGCAAGCTGAGCTCAGACTGACTGGATTCCAGCTTCCTGCCACTTAGCAGCCTGTGACAACGTCCCCGATTTTGTCAAGGAAGGGCCAAAAGCAACAAAGAAAGCGAGGGTGGGGAAGAATGAGAGAGAGTAGGGCCAAAGTTGGACACCTTGCATGTAACCCAGTTCTATCCCTGGCACCACATGATCCCTGAGCATCACAGGCTCCAGCCTGGAGACCCCTGAGCCACGAAGGTGATCTGGGGAATCCATGGAACCACAGCCCAAAAAGCCCTGCATCCGTAGGTGGTTCATTGAAAACACCAGCCCACCTGACCAAGCATCGCTAGAAGGAGCTGTGGCAATAGTTCAGCAGGTGGGGCATTATCTTGCACACAAACAATCCAGGTTTGATCCCTGACACCCTATACACTCCCTGAGTTCCGCCAGGAATGAGTCCTGAGCAGAGTCTAGAGTAACCCCTGAGCACTGCCAGCTACGCTGGCCTCTAAAAAAAAGGAAGTCTGACCCATCAGGAGTTTAAGGCACAGCACTTGACCTGTCCACAACTGATGAGTGGCCATTAACGGTGGCAGTTATGCAGGATCTCAAGCCACGGTGGTCTCCCCTGAAACAACATCTCTAACCCACAGCTGTCCCAGAGCAGAAGCTAGCTCCCTCCCCACACTCTGCCCCACTCCCAGGCTCCTCCAGAGTTCAAGACAAAAAGACAAAATTCACCTCCCATAGCACGAATACTGTGATGGAAATACACACACCCCGCTGCAGCCCCGTCACCATAAGGACCCTTTCTTCAGACACAGCAAAAGTAGCTTCAGGCTTCCAGGAGTCAGTTCTCCAGAAATCAATAATCAATGTTTCTTCCTTCATCCTCCTACATTCACCTGCCTCACAGAGAAGATCCAGCAGGCCGGAAGAAAATATTTTTTTCAAGAGAAAGAGAGAGAAAGGGAAAGAAATAAAGAACCTGCCATGGAGGAGGGCTGGGGGAGGGGGGAAAAGAATTTAAAAAAAAAGAAAATATTTTTTCAGTGGTGGGGGGGTGAGGGGACACTTGGGCTTTGAAGATAAATGCTTAGGAACAGATCTCAGGGGCTCTCTGGAATCTATTCAAGAGAATCATCCTAAAGAGGATGGGTCCTCAACCTAAGCCCTAGGAGCTCAGCTCCCGTGGCTGGGAAGTTGACTTCTGGGTCATGGTTTGTTTCCCCAGGGGCACCAGTGGAAAAGCCCCCAGGAGAGACACTTCTCACCATGCATGAAAGCTTGAAAATAAAGTTTCCGATTACCACTGGCATTTCTGGCGAGCCTGCTCTGGCAGCAGCTGGTCCCAAGGAAGTCAGTGACATCACCCATAGGCTAGGCTGAGCTGAACTGCAAGACTAGGCTGGGCCCACATGCCAAGGAGGGGGCATCTGCCATTTCCTCCCAGAGGGGGCCACTCAGGGTCACTACTTACCTTCCCTGGGATTAGTCCCTCATTGTGACTGGGACTCCTGCCAGGCCCAGAAAACTCCATTCACTGGATAACTTCTAAAACCCTCGTGAGGTAAGCCCAGATGATACCCACACCCCTAAATTCTTAAACTTATTGTCTGGAATTTTTTTTTACTTAATAATTTAAATTTTGAACAAAGCTATAGTGTTTATCACTTTTATAATTCATATCCTTAAAAATATGTTAAACTAAGCCTTCTCAATTATAAAGTTGTAAGTCACTATATTAGCATAAAATGCTAAAATAAGATTCAGGTATAATCATTGTTTCTAGAATAGCTAGAATGAAACCAAGAGAATATTATAAGTAGAATAGCATGATGAAGAAGAAATTGTCTGGAATTTTTTTAAATGGTCTCACGCCTCTGCCAGAAACAGAAAATAAGAGACCCACACCAGCGAAGGGTGGGTCTCTGCAACTTGAAGACAACTGCTGGACTAGAGCTGTTACCAACTGGATCCCACGAGATGTCAAAAGATCACGTGGCTGCCCACCTACAAGATGGTCAGATATCTTCATCAAGACCTGAACGAATGGTTTGAGGCTCTTCATATTCCTGGAGCAAGCAGATGCCATTGGGCTACACTGGCACACGACAGGGATAAATGGAAACGTTATTGACGCCCGCTCAAGCAAATCGACGAATAACGGGATGTCAAGTGATCAAGTGATCAAGGCAACAAAGAGGAAGAAAAAAGGAATGCAAAAGAAAAATGGCTGGATGAAAGTAGAAAACAATAGGTGGAAAAAGAAGAAGGAAGCAAAGGATTATTGAACGTTTTTCCACCTGAACACCTCAAATTGAGAACTTTCCCTTGCACTAGCTCAACGGGTCAAAGCACGGGGCTCAAGGCACAGAGAACAAAGCACAGGCCTGAGGCCGAGGCAGAGTTCTAGCTCAGTGCAAAACTCAGATTCCCTAAGGTGTGGTAATCAGGCTTGGCCAGGGAAGGATCTGCAAGATCCCCGTCTGCCTGTCATCCTTGATGAACCACATTCAGGCATCTTCAAATTCTCGTAAGGAATACGGTTTCTCCTTCCAGTCTCCAGCCAAACAGGGGCCCTGTGTCTGTTCCTCTGCAAGCTACAAGTGTCTTCTGGGCCACCAGCTCCCTAGGATGCAGCCCTCCAGTAGGGGCTGGTACCATGTGGGCAGCTCATTTCCAAAAGCCCTTTTGGTAAGGGCCCAAGGTCAGCTTCCTGGGCCTCCACTTTCTTTCTGGACTCAGATCCAAGGATCTCTTCCATCTGATTTCTTGCCAGCTTATCAAAGTGCCTCTTAGGGCCTGGGCCTGTGCCCTTTCTTGTACCTTCACTGAAAACTGCCTTCACCCTTCTCTAGTCTCAAAAAGCACAATGTCTCTCAAACCATCTAAGGCCAAGGTTTTCAAAATGTTGAAAGGATCAAAGCCTTTACAGGCAAAGGAAAGGAGCAGCAACCTGCTAGTAACCTGCCAGTCCACCATGACAAAGGAAAGTGCTTAGACTAGAGGAAGAACAAAGGAGATATCAGAACAAATCAAAGGGATATGGAAAGAATCTACAAAGAATGCGGGCTTTCCTATTTTGCTTGCTTAGTCCTCCTCGGTGACACAGCAAAGTGACACCTTTTCAGCACCATTCCTCACCCCACTCCACCATCACCCCCACACAGACACACATGTACAGGTCTGTAAAAGCCAGAAATGGGAGTATCATTAGAGACTATGGTTCCATTTTATCAAGAAAGCAGAGCAGAGTGAAAACTGGTGAAGGAATTGGTTGTTAGAACATCATGCACCTAAAACTCAGTCATAAATAACTTAATAATAAATATTTTTTAAATAAAGTAAACAGAGCAAATCAAACACCAGATATGCAGGCAGACCACTGTAGTATTTTCCTACTTTGGAAAGATAGGAAATCCTTGAGGTTTATCTTATAGATGCCGACAGCCAGCTTTCTGGTAACTGGTCTTCTGCACCTGCTACGAGCAACCACTCTTTCCTCTCAACACACATTCATTGATTAATCAATAACACACACACACACACACACATGATATATATCTACAAGGCCACATCCCTTAGCAAAACCCTGGGACTGGATGTGTTTTGGAATTTTACTTGTTTCAAATTTCAGCAAATTAATCAGTTGATTGTATGGGGTCTGGTCATACTCATAGCCAGACACACAATCCCATCTGCAGTGACACACGTTGACCGAGACTCAGACACACATTCCCATCCACAGCGACACACGTGTTCACTGAGACTCAGACTTACAATCCCATCTACAGTGACACAATGTTGACCGAGACTCAGACACACAATCCCATCTGCAGTGACACACATGTTCACTGAAGTGACACACGTGTTCACTGGGACTCAGACACACAATCCCTTCTGCAGTGACACACGTTGACCAAGACTCAGACACACATTCCCATCCACAGTGACACACATGTTCACTGAGACTCAGACTCACAATCCCATCTGCAGTGACACACATGTTCACTGAGACTCAGACACACAATCCCATCTGCAGTGACACACATGTTGACCAAGACTCAGACACACAATCCCATCTCAGTGACACACATGTTGACCAAGACTCAGACACACAATCCCAACCACAGTGACACATGTTGACTGAGACTCTCAGCTGGATGAATAAATAAAAACCCCATCAACAACAGCACATCCACTCCAGGCCACTTTGCCCACATGTAAATTACGTAAAACATCTCTATGTCAGAGTTTTAGGGGTTTGAGAATCGTGAGGAAGGGATTATGGCACTGTATAAATGAGCATTAACTCAAAGTAAGCACACAAGGCCAGAGAAATAAAACCTAGTGGGTTAGGTTGACCTGGGTTCAGTCTTTTGCATATAGTCCCCAGAGCCCCACTAGGAGTGATCCCTGAGCACAGAACCAGGAATAATCCTAAAGTACTGCTGAATGTGACTCAAAAACAAACAAACAAACAAAACAAAGCAAGCACATACTTAAAGCCACCAGCAGTATTTCCATGGGACTCGTCTCAAATCATCTCAATAGGATCCAGTCTCAAAATCCACGCTCTAGTTCCCAGAAAGGACAAAGAAAGAAGGGTGCGGAAGCAGGGTAGGAGAGAAAACACTGGGATGGAAATCAAGCAATTTGCTGCTGCTGCTTGGCTGGAACAAGAAGGTATCAAGCAAAGTGAAGTCAGATCGGAGAGGGGCAGTCAGAGAACGAGCTCTCAAGCAGGACAGAGAGAGAGATTCAGGGGCAGTAAATGTCCGGCAACAGCAGAAAGAGACTTGGTTTACAAAACTGATCTTACCTAGGAGGGAGAATGAGAGGGTATTTGGGGAAGGGAAGCAGGCACTTGGGTGATAGATGTGATGTTAGAGTAAAATGAAGCATGCATGAAACTATCATTAACAGTACAGTTAATGATACCCTCATGGCACCCTCAAGAAAAACAGGGAAAAAAAGAGAAAGGAGGAGAGGAGAGAAGAGGGGGAGGAAGAGAAGGAAAAGGAGAAAGAGGAGAGGGGAGAGGAAAGAAGAAGAGATGGGAGAGGAGTCGAGGGGAGAGGGGAAGAAAGCAGAGACAAGGGGAGGAGAGGGGGTGGAGAGGAGAGGAGGGGAGGGAAGGGGAAGGAGGGGAATAGAGGGGAGGGGGGGGAGGGGAAGGGAAAGGGGAGAGAAGGGGAGGGGAGGGGGAGAGGGAGGGGAGGGGAGGGGAGAGAGGAGGGGAAGGGAGGGGGAGAGGAGGGGAGGGAGGGGAGAGGGGAAGGGGAGGGAAGGGGGAAGAGGAGGAGGAAAGGGAGAGGAGGGAGGAGGATGAGAAAGAAAAAGTTAGGATGAGCCAAGAGAGACCCGAGCAGGTCTGGGAAACCCAGATTTACTGTGTACAGAGAGAGTGAAAAGTGTAAACCAAAGCACAGAGCATGTGGACATTCCTCCCAAAGGCTGAGTTGCTGGGACAAGGGGAGCAGCGCTCAGCAGGCTGGTTCTAAAGGCAGGCTCTCAGATAGGTACTGAGAGGCAGAGCTACAGCTCGTGACCCTTTGCAGTGTAGAGCTGTCCACACTAATCACTTGCAAATGGCAGATCTGAAACTAGTTGCTCATGAAATCCACTGACTGGAATATGAGCAATACTGTATCAACAAAATGGAATGGAACAGACAGAACAGAAAACAGCAAGTAGGCCATGTGGTAAGAAACAGTCATTTCATGGCATTTGTTTCTCTGAGTTTTGACATCTATCTATATACAGATACACAAGCACATGCGCCGCGCATCATTGCATGGTATATACGTACAAATATGGTGTAGAGTGCATGTCTAGTATGTAAAACATAATATATGCAGTGCCCTTCAATAAAAAGAAGTCCATAGATGCTGCAGAGTGTGCTACTATGGAATAAGGCCTGCCAATTCTCTTACTGTGCTGGATGAGTTCTTGTGAATCTTTTCAGAACATTCTATGAATGTGGGGGTTTTCTGGTGCTATATAACTGAGACACTGTATCAAAATCCTCCCAGACTGAAAATCAAACAGAGGATCTATTAAACCCTTTGTTTTTAAGATGCACTCAGGCCACTAAAACCTGACTTTGAATTTTGCCTCTAACGTTCACACACCAGAAGGACATGTGTTCAGCATACCACGAACCCTCTGGGCCTCAAGTCTCTTCCCTTTTGAAACACACAGGTGAGCGTTCACACTGAGGCCAGCATTCACACAGAGGCCAGCATTCACACAGAAGCCAGCAACCACACCAAGGTCAACATTCACAGAGGCCAGCATTCACACAAAAGTCAGCAACCACACCAAAGTGAGCATTCACACTTAGACCAGCATTCACACAGGAGTCAACAATCATACTGAGGCCAACATTCACACCAAGGTCAGCATTCACACCAAGGTCAGCATTCACAGTCAGCATTCACATCAAGGTCAGCATTCACATCAAGGAGAAACTGTGTACATCAATAATGGAAAAGGCAACATCCCTGCAATAATGCCTTCAGGAACACGTTAATTTAATTTGAATTACCATGAATGACAATTCAAGCCAGATGCTTCATTCGTAATATTAGATGATGAGGGAACAGACAGATAATGCAAGGTCAGTTAAGGTGCATGCCTTGCACGTGGCTAACCATACTCAATCCCTGGTGGCACGTTGGAGGCTGGAGGCTCCCAGGCCCCACCAGCAGGATCCAAATAACACAGAAGGCCAGACCCAGACAGACACACTTCAGGGCTTGGCACAGGACACCAGCCCACCACCCTCTGCTGCCTCATCTGAGTCCTTCACGACTCAGCTCTGCCCTGTGATAAATAACGACCAGAACTCTGTGTTTGTTACCCAGCTCCCGGGAGACAGGCAGTGGCATAGCAGAGGGATTACTTTGGGTAAATATTTCTCTAAACTTCATTCTTGCTACCACCATGCTCCAAACAGGGGGCCCAGACCCCACACATAGTAGCGTCGTGAGTCAGGGATGGTGCCGATCCCATGGTCTCCCCAACACAGAGCAAAGGGTCCTTCTCATGATAAGACCCGGAATTCAGCGCTGGCGGGAGTAGAAGAAAGCACACAGCAGCGCTCTGGACCCAGCCTCCACCTTCTCTCCAGCACCGGGTGTTCAGTTCCGCCTCCATGAGCCCTACAACTCTGTCCTGAGTGAATAAGGAATCCCAGCTAGGCCTTTCACAGCTGACAGAAGGCCCGAGGGAACTAACTGGAAAGGAGGTTCCCCCCAGGGCACTCTCATTTCATCGGCAAACAGAAAATTGGGTCATTCCACCCAATTTAACTCCACCCAATATAAAGCTAAGAAAATTGAGGCTGATTTCAGGGGTCTAAAGCTTAGCTGTATGGGCCCGAGCGATAGTCCAGCGGTAGGGAGTTTGCCTTGCCGCAGCCTGCCCATGCCAGCCTGGGTTGGATCCCCGGCATCCCATATGGTCCCCGGAGCACCGCCAGGAGTAATTCCTGAGGGCAGAGCCAGGAGAAACCCCTGAGCATTGCCGGGTGTGACCCAAAAAAAAAAAAAACTTAGTGTATATCAGAATCACCAAGGAAGCTTTTTCCATTCGCAATATCACTGTACTACCTCCAGATGCTCTTCAGAGACCCAACATTTTCTTCATTCATCTCCAAGTAATTCCTGTGCACAGTCAGGCCAATTGTTTGCAGCCTTTCTACCCCTGCAGACCATGATTGAGGGATGATGCTCTACGTAGCTTGGGTGACCACCACACCTAACTCCCTGGAACACCTTCTTCTCACCTCCAACAGTTCTGGCCAGGAGCTCCCCCTGCTCCAATCATGAAGCGTCACTTAAACACATGCCCTCAGCAAGGCTCAAGGTAAGGCAAACACCCTTTCCTAGGAGGGCCCCAATGAACCTGGTCCCCGGCCACCCCACCCTCGGGGCTTCAGGTCCCAGGTGGCAGCCAGCCACCCGATCTTTGGGCACTGAGCACCAGTGCTCAGACCCGCCAGAAGCTTGACCCAGTGCGGAAAGCCAACCCTCCCAGCCCCCAGCCTCTTGGGGGAGGAGAGAGCAGACCTAGGCTAGAAGGTGAGAAGTGGCCAGCCCAACCACCATTCCTGGCCTCCTGTTTCCATACAGAGCAAAGAATCTCCATCCTTCAACTATTCATGTCACAACAAACAACTCTCCTGGGAATGTGTTCATGGAGCCCCACCTGGGCTATAACCAGGGGTGAGGCGTTGGGGCTCAGATGGGGCCCAGGGAGAGAGGCCGAAGCACACAGCTCTGTGACAGAGCAGGAGAATACCAAGGCCAGCAAGGAGAGGACTGAAGAGGGGGAAGGCTGGTCTCCCATCTGCAAGCAGCTGCTCTGTGGGGTCCCGGCTCCCACCACAGCCTGAGATGCTGCGTGACCTGGCAAAGTCAGGCCAAATGAGGGCAATGGGCAGTAAACCACTCTCTGGGCTTCCCAGTTACACTGTGCCTGGCATGTGTTAACTCTATATCAGAGAGCGACAGGCCAGCCGAGGGTAAAACCCTAGTTTCCGTGACTATCTCTCATCGACTAGGAGGGCTGAGACATAGCCTCCAGTGAACCTATTCTTCAGAAACCACCAAATTAAATGGTGTTATTTGAGGCCCTGATATATGTGCAGATCATTTTACATATAGCCGCCACACTATAGAATAACCCCGTGTGTTGACATATAAATTGCATGTTCTATATTACTTTACCTATATATGCATATATATTAAATCATCACGGTATCCTTACTTGAAAAATACTATCAAGGCCTTCATTTTACAGAAGCAAACACTGAAGAGCAGAGAGGTTGAGTCACTTCCCCATAGCTTCCAGCTGTGAAAACAGAAATGTCCACTCTGACAGCTGCTTCAGATGCCCAATCCAATGTCTACAGGGCTACCACTAAATCAAGGTGTTGTCCCCGGTTTCCAGGTACTCTAGACCTAGCTGAGCCCAATGGCTGAGATCCTTTGTAGGTACCTTGATAAATGCTTGCTGAGGACCAGACAGGTGCCTCCTGACCTATTTATAGCTCCCAGCAGGTCAACTGGCTATAATTAGCATGGCCTCCCAGAAGGCTGCAGCTAAATTAAACCAGGGGATTAGAAGCCAGCAGCTCGGACAGTGCCCGGGCACCTCTAGCCAAGGAGGCTGATAAGAGAGGCCAAAACTTCGGAGCCAGAGGACCTATTCTGGGAGGTGCCTATAGAGCCAAAGCGCTTCCCAATGGCCTCTCGTGGCTTCACCTTGACTCCAGTCATGAATTTCTCCCGGCATCTCCTAACGCCATCAAAAGAGAAGTGGTCCCTTGCTGCAAGGGTCAAGAGGTGTCTCTGAGGAACACAATGACCTCAAGTCTCACTCCTTGGGGGCTTCACTTTTGCCTCCTGAAATAAAATACTTAGGGGCCCCTCACCCAGTCCATTTCACAAACCTTGCAGCAGGCTGCTATTTAGTCCTGGGGTCTGGATAACCTTGGTGGGGGATGCGGTGTTGGAATGCCACATGCAGGAAACCCTCAGTTGGCAATATTATATAAACAGAAAAGCGTGATGACTAAAACTAAAATAAAAATCATGTGATTCTTAAAAAAAAGACAACAAACCCCAAAACACCCAGGGCCAGAGAGCGGGGTGAATGAGAGGGCCCTCTCTTGGGTGTGATTTCTGCCAGAGAGCAGGGTGAGCGGAGAAGCGCCTCTTGAGAGCTGGTGTGATTTCTCAGCCTGCTGGCACACACCTGGGCATGGAGAGAAGCCCAGGCCTTCTCCTGTCTCCAAGATGCCACAAAGTTTTTGTAACTTTAGAAAAAAGCATCTATTTCCCTCTCATAGGAGAGCCACCAGGGCCTTATTCTGACTTCCACGGCACCTCCTCGGGGCCCCCTCCTGACTCTTGGCCCTCCCCTTCTCATTCCTGCCCCCATTCCAGATTACATATGTGGACCAGGCAATCCACTGCACGCAGTGCCCTGCTACTGAGCTACCTGCTCCCCAGCATTCATAGCACCCGCGTTTCTCCTTCTTCCTTTCTAAACAGAGCAGGGAGGTGATTAGTGCAGAAGACAGGAAGCCCAGCCTAGGAGGGGAAGCAAAGGGGAGAAAGCAGGGAAAAAAGGCAGGGAATTCCTAAAGGCCTCCAGGGGTACGTGGGGACCATGGGGAGGAAGGAAGCGGTGGCAGCGCCTCAGGCCTGAGCAGAAGCCTGCATGGCCTCAGCTGGGGTGTCAACATAGAAACTAGCTATGCTGTTACTCAATTCTGCCACTATAACATGACAGCAGCCTTGGAAATGCCATATGTGCATGAGCGCCAATAATGTTTTACTTATAGGCCACTGAAATCTGAACTTCTCATTGCTTCCATATGTCCAAATATATTCCCCCTTTGGTTGGCTCCAGTTGCTAAAGGGTTAATCCTCAACTCCTGGGCCACAGGGACAGAGGGCCTGGCTGACCAGGGCAGGAAGCATCTCAGCATCCTCTGACAGGTCTCAAAAAATGAATGGCAAGGTGAAGAAAGAGTCCAATGGCTGCTGGAGGGTGAGATGGGGATACTGTGGAAGGCAGGGAGACTCTTAAGGGGCCCCTGATAGCTTAGGTGCAAGAAGAAAGAGGTCCTTCCAAGGAAAGGAAAGCGCCTTTTATTCTAAGTCCCCCAAAGGCTGCTGGTGGGGAACTTTCTGACTTGGAGCAGAAGCCTGTGTCATCTGTGAACACGATTAAACCCAAGGCAGCCAAGCCTGCAAGTGTAAGTGTGGCCAATAGTCCTCCATCCTCGGTCACTTCACCGCCACAGAGGTGGACCTCCACTTCCCAGCAACTGTACAAGCAAGAAAAGCCAAGGTGGTCGGGCATCTCTAAGAAAGCATTCTCGGGCACTTGCTGAACCACACAGGTCCTCCGAGCATGGACAGGAGTAATCCCTGAGCACAGAGCACCACCTGGTGCGGCCTCAAAACAAACCAAAAGAGTCCTTGAATTTTCAGAGTCATTAAGAAATGATTAGGAGTAAAATGTCATGGTGTTAGCAACTGACCTAAGTCTAGTTCAACAAATACATGATGAATGCAGCAACAGCAGGACCCAGCCCTGCCAGCCCTCCCCAGAGCCCAGAGCAGGGGAATACAGCACACAGCACGGGGTCTATAAGGAAGTGCCTGGTGTCTCAGTGTTGGCATCTGGGCTTTGCAAAGGAGGGGAACGTCCCAGTACATAAGGGAAGAGAACAAAGCCCAGACCTTAAACTGGGTAAGTCCCAAGGGTCCCTCCCAATGCTACCATCCTCTGCCAATGGCCAAAAAGAGGCTGTCAAAGCTAACATCTGATGTCGCTGAGCACATCAAAGCTAACATCTCTCAAACTGAGTCAGCCACAGGAAGCCCTGTATGCACCATAGTCTTTTTCAACCCTCACAACAAGCCTGTGAGCAAAGGGACTGTTAGTGTCACACTTTGCAGACAGAGACACTGAGGCTTGGATTAGCACCTATCCCACTGCCCAGGCCCCATGCTTGGGTTAACATGTGGTACCATCTTAAAATTCTGTCATTTCAGAACTGGGCCTCACATTTCACTAGGCACGGACCCCGGTAAATGACATAGCTGGTCTTGGTTGAAGCAACTTAGGTCTTGTGGTTCTGAGTGAATTTAGGCCAGTGAACTCCAGTGCCTGCCCCATGGCCTGTGTGATGTGTAGCCCTGGTTTTAGGATCCCTAAAAGGCTAAGTCAGGACAGACGCCAGTCTCACTTTGAACCAAGACAGGACAAAAACTGGGTGGCACGGGCCAATCAGCCTCAGTCCCTCTCTTCCCGTGCTTCTCTCCCCGTTTGAGAACAACTGGTCCCCACTGACTCCATAGCTGTCCCAGATGGAGATCTTGAAGAGGGGTTTCCTGAGGTATGCTCTCATAAGGAGATCATAAGGAGATCATAAGGAGACCCAGCCCTGTCCTCCTGAGGTCCGTTCCCAGATCTGATGCACATGCTCCCCTTAACAGTTGAGGGAAGAGTTTCAAAGAGCATCAGAGTTCCAAAGAGGGGTGGGAGGAGCAACACAGAGGCCAGTTCTGCAGACCTTCACGCCCACCCAGAGCCAGGCAAGCTAACCAGGGCCAGGAATTAGATCAAGGGGAAACACATGCTTTCCCCTTAGTCTAAGATCCTGGGTTCGATTCCTGGGTTCAACCACCACAAATAAATAAAGAAGCAAACCAGGAGGCATAACCACAGAACGGAGCACGGCCATTTTACTTTCTAGAAGTCCTACAGATCGGTGATTTTCTCCAGCCAAAAAATGGAACACATTCAACTCAGGCCTCCCAGGACAAAAGCAAAGTCCTTCCTGGGGTGACCCCACACCTGGGCTCTGCAGTTGGCAGGCCCAGGATGGAATTCTGTCCCCTAGCCCTGACTCTAACTAGTTCATTGCTTCTGGCTGACCAGAATCTCCTCATACCTCAGTGTCCTCCCTTCAAAACTGAAATAACAATCAGGAACTGGAGAGATAGTATAGCAGGGAGCTTCCCTTGCACACAGCGGATCTGGTTTCCATCCACAGCACACCATATAGTCCCAAGCACAGAGCCTAGGAGTAAGCCCTGAACAGCGCTAGGTGTGGCCCAAACCACCCATGCCATAACCACCACCATCCCCAAAGATCAGGAACCAGAGAAATAGTACCTTCCTGGGTGGGGCATTTTGCTCTGCATGTGGCAGATACAAGTTTAATCCCCAACACATCCCCCAAGCTCACCAGGAGTGATTCCTGAGTGCAGATCCAGGAGTAACCACTGACCATTGCCAGTGTGGCCAAAAATTAAAAACAAAATAAATAAAAGTCAGCACTAATGATGCCTGAGCAGTGCTTATGACAGGCTCATTACTAGACTAAAGATATTCATAATATATGAAGGAAGACTTTAACAATTGCTAGTGACTGGTCTGAATAGCACCATCTTCAAAATATCATTGAAGACCTAGAAGAAATGTGCACTCACCAGGAACGAGCCTCTGCTCTGCCAGAGCTAATTTCCTCACCCTGGCATCTAAGACCAGCAAGAACAGCCCCGTCCAGCCAACACTCATGGCCTTGGTGTTGAGATCCTGATAGACACCCAGGTTTTTAGGATCCATACTTAGAAAAAATACTTTGGCTGGTTCTATTTAACAGTCATGTGACTATTTGGAACTGGGCAACCCTGGTTCCAAGCCAGAGGCCACACTTCCTGGGTTATCTTTCTACACCCAATTTTAGGGTAAAGTAGTCTCTGATGAAATAATTCTTACATCTTCATGTCTTCCAACTTCCATCCTCAGCACTGTTAGGCCTCCAAACAAGTTTGGGCCACAAAGATTATTCATAAGTCCAGGACTGTCATGGCTAATGGGCACCTCTGTGCCCTACTCAGGGGCACAGTGGCTCTATTCAGAGGCTGGTGGCTGCCAAACTCTGTCCACTCTGGGCATTTTGTCTCGTGGTACTTACTGCCTGCTCGGGTCCTTTGCTTCTCACTCCCGGGCTGGGTTTTCTCCTGGTCAGTCCATCGTGGCCTTCACACAGCTCACTTGCCAATGAGCAGCAAAAATCCTCTGCTGTCAGATTGTAAGGATTCGCTCCCCCTTGACTTCTTAGCCTGACTTAGCATCAGCACAGCCATTTTGAACAGGCGTAGCCATTTTTCAAAAAATTGCTTAAAACAAGCAGTCTTTGCCAACAATGGACAGTTGACCTGGTAACCCACCAACAGGACTCAGCTCAAAAATCAGAACCACCCCTGCCTGACCCACCTGAGCATGACTCAATCCATGATAAGAGGAAAACTTGCCAAGCCAATTCCCAAAACCCATGGCCCCTCTTGCCCAAACCAAATTCTTAGAATTCTCCAGACTTCACCCACCCCCACCACCGCTTTCGTTTCTCAGCCAATAAAGACAAGCCACAATGTGAAACTATAACTACAGAACCAATCAGATAAAAGGTCGCCAGAAAGAACTGTGTCCCCTCGACACAGAGGAATCCTACCCAGCACTTCTTTAGATAAAAGGGACTCTGCACCAAATACCAGAGTTGTTCTTCTAGAGGGGACGGACCTGACCAGTAAGTTTTCTGAACTCAATAGTTGCTTGACTTGTGCCAAATAAAGCCTTTTACTATAAGGCTTATTGCTTTGTGTGGTCTTTCAGATACTGGACCCTACCTAACAAGATGAATGTATCACTGTCCAGTTTCAGAGAAAGATGAATGGGGATACACATGGCCACTGGAACCTGGTCCTGGCACAGAGGCATCTGACAGAGTCTGGGTGAATGTCATTTCTCATACAGGGAAACCAAAGTGCTGTACCTTCCTGTATCACTTGTATCACTTGTCTTCCCGCTGATCATCGATTTGCTTGAGTGGGCACCAGTAACATCTCCATATGTCCTGTCTCATGTTAGTGTAGCCCAAGGACATCCTGCTCACTCCAGGAACATAAAGAGCCTCAAACCATTCCATCAGGTCATGGGAATGAGGTCTATAATTGTTACTGGTATTTGGAATATCAAATACGACACAGGTAGCTTGCCAGGCTCTGCCATGTGGGTGGAATACTCTTGCAATCACCTTCCTGTACTGGTCAAATATCTGGAGGGACCAATGCCCAGAGACATAAGGACTGAAAATGGGTTGGGAGCCCACGCTGCTAAAGAGTTCTGAGGTGTCAACTCTGAGTAATATAACGCTCATCGATTTCATGATTAAAACCCACCTGAAGAGAAAATGGTCTCCCCTTCTCAATCAATGATTTCATTTTCCACATAAGCAGGGGCGAGACTGAGGATGCTCCTGAGTCTTGGGGTTTCCTCACTGGCATTGTGGCCACAGACCTGGGGAGGAAGTGGGGTGGTGGCCTCCTTGTGGTTTGGGGGCTCTCCTAGAGACAGACCAATCTTCATCAGCCACTTTCCAAGCACGGCTGCTCAGTCAAGCACATTTCCTCTAACCTCACATCCAGCCCCAAGCAGAGGAACACTACAGAGGTGTAACCCTCTGTTGAATAATAATAATAATAATAACAACATTTTCTCATTTCTGAAAAGAAATGGAAGCGCACTTATAAGTGGTTCCTCTATGGCACAGCCTGCCGCTAACCTGTTTCATCCCTTGCATAGCATGCTGTATCAGATGTCACCAAGAACATGATTTGGTGACAATTGTTTGTTTTTGCAGTTGCTCATGTTGGTTATAAAAAGCCAATAAACAGAACTTGGGGAGTCTCCAATCCACCACTATGAGTCAGACACACTGCCAATCTGCATGAGCTCCTGACCACTGCCTGACTCACAGGCTGGGCAGTGGCCCTCAACTCCCACATGTTCTTCCCTCAAAAGTACTGACAAGTCAACACATAGCAAAGAGCACAAAGAGCAATGGTCTGTGAATACCCCTCGACACAGGATGTGGTATCTCTCAGTTATCGGAGAGATGTTTTTACTCAGTGAAGCATCCCTAGGGACCCAGCCCAGAGACGCAGCCTGTCAGACCTGGTCAGAGCTGTGGACCAACTCTGACAGAGGCCAAGGGTGACAGGAGATGGCCTTGGCCTTCAGACCGGAAGATGTCAGAGGAAGCGGCCCTCTCAGAGACTACTGTCACCCCAGCATGGCCTCCATCTCAAGGCCTGAAGTACTCCTGCTTCCCCTAGGCACCCCTTTCTGCCTGCAATTCTGCTCACCCACTTGAGCTCTCTCCCTCCCCAAATTTTTCTAAGGAATCCCTCAAAAACTCAAGATGCAATGGCTTCCCTCCTTCCAATCTCACAGTATGTCCTTCATATATACTCAACATCCCTCACTGAGCTCAGGCCACATGGCATGACAGTGGAGGGACGATGGGGGGACCAAAAAGGGAAGGAATTCATCCCTACCCACATTCCACCCCAAGAGAATGAGTTCTGACAGGCACAACCTCCGCTGCCCAGCACACAAGCACCATGAAAGGCTGGCAGCAAGCAAGCCGGGAGTCCTGAGTCTTTACTCCCTCATCTATGAAAGAAGTGTGTGCCTCGCTTCATCGTGGGGCAGTCGTGATGAAGTGAACACTGGGCTTGCCAAAAAATACAAGGAAAATGCCTCATAGTGGGTTAGCCAAAAATACTCGGCACATCCCACCTTCTTCTATTCCCTTTATCTTGGGACTTTTTATTTAGAAATATATATGTTCTTCCAGGATGAATCTAGATGCTGACAGCCGTGGCCAGACTCCCAGGGCTCCTGCACTGAGCCTATCCTTCTGTGGCATCATCAAGAAGGCAGAGTCTCGCTGGTGCTTGCTCTGTGCTACAGCGCAGGTCTGCTTTGTGGTGGCCCTGGTCCCAGTGTGGGCACAGACACGGGGCTCCCTCCTGCCTTTATTCTCCAGTGCTTGCCTGCAAGACACCTCATGCCTGGCAGTGAAGTATTCATGGGGGTATCTGTGAGGTCTGTGTGTAAGGCGGGGAAGGGGACCATCAAAACTTCCTGAAAACACTTTCTCATAAGCATCTAAGGCAGAATGACCTTTGGGGCTTCTTTTTTTTTTTGTTTCCTTTTGTTTGGGGGCCATATCCTGCAGTGCTTGGGGATCACTCCTGGTGGGGCTCAGGGTACAGGGATGAAATCGGGGTCAGCTTCATATAAGGCAAATGCCTAAACCTCTGTTCCGTTCTCTGGCCCCAGGCTTCTTTTTTTTTTTTAATCAAAACCAAAGTCAGTTGGCCACTTTCTAAAAGGTTGAAAATGAGTTATCTAAATTGAAAACTTGTTCATGAGAACCCCTTTGCCATTTGGACTAGATGATTTAAAAAAAAAATCTGTCCAGTGTTTGCTGAAACCAGCATGTAACACCGTCTACGTGTGAATGTAGTCTGGGCACGTGGTCACCACAGACACACTGCCAGGCTCCACTTCTGTGACGTCAGGCCAGGGAGTCACTCCGCACAGCGGTTCCCACCACTCTTTGGCTCTGGCACCAGTGACAAGCATGGACAGAGCACTCTGAGGGGCGGGGTGCCCTGTCGGGTTCCCCCATTTGCCCACCTGGAGGGAGCTTTGCCTGCAAGTCCTGTTGGTGGGCAGCTCTGTATGTTCCATTTCATGAACAAAACAGAAAGGCAGCAGTACATTAACTAAGTGGAGCCCTCATCAGTAAAGAGTGAATGTTATTGTTTATTAAGAAGCTAATAATCCATTCCATTTTTTAAATTAAGCAATAAGCCTCTGATATAATAAATTGGAATCATTAAGCCTAATATTAATGGAGTGAAATCATGAGGGACGAGAGGAATAAGTTCTAAAATCCAACATTATTTTCCCTCCATGTTGCAGGACACCTAAAAGCCTAAAAGCCTCTGCATCTGCCCTGGATTGCCTCCTGCAGATCACTTTGTAGATGGGGGTAGTTTAAATGTGGCAGTTTATCTGATCATGTATTCTGTACTGGCTGGTATAAATATTCTCTCATGCTACCACAATCATCGTGGGACTAGCTAGATCTTACCAGCATATTTGCCTGGGCACGTTGGAACTCTAAGTAATTAGAACAGAGAGAATTGCAGTTTGCCTCCAAGCAAGCAAGCATGGCTCCCTGATAACTCAAAGGCAGCTAAAATATAAAACTACCGTGAAGTAGACGAGACTCTTGTGAAGGCTTGGAGAAATATTTAACTGGCATTAGTATTAGTCTTTGGTACAGAGACATGCCATCTCAAAAAAAAAAAAAAAAAACCCTTCTCAACCCTATAAAGGCATTTCCAGGCAGATCTTGGCTCAAAACATTAGCATCTAAAAGGGCCTAGGTGAGGTGCTGGGAGATATTACCTGAGGGCATTTGACCCTCCCTGCTTCCCATAATAGTGGGAGGTCTGAGTTGCAGGGGTATATAACTAGCCTGCTTCCTCTCTTGCTTGCTCTTTTGGGCTCTCTTTTGGGGTTTGCACTCTTCTTGGGAGTCTTGTCTTTGTCTCCCTCTTTACAGAGCCTTAACACGTGGTGGCCGCCATCTTGGCCTACACGTGGCTGGGGGTTCTAGCCGGAATCCTAAGCACAGGGTTTTTCCTATTGCTGATTTGTATGCCTGAACCTGTGATAAGTAAAGCATTTTAAAACTGCATAGGATTCCTGAGTCTTCATGCATTCCCGCTGGGGACCCCCAGTGGCGACCCTGATACCTCCACATAAAAGGTGCAGAGAATGAAGCCCAGGCAAGCGCTCTTGTTCTCAGGCCATCAGAGTGCGTTAGTGTTGAGGTTTACCAGGATGGTCAAAATTGCCTAAGAACGAGAACAACCAGTGCTGGAGTGGATGTGGGGAGAACGGAGGCTCTCATCCACTGTTGGTGGGAATGCTGACTTGTCCAATCTTTCCGTATCTATATTGCAAGCCATAAGTCAAGGTGGGGAGTGCTGCCATAGAGGCAGTTTGGGGAGGGAGGTGATAGGAAAGTAACTGGGGACATTAGTGGTGGGGAATGTACACTGGTGAAGGGACAGGTGTTAGAACATTGTATGACTGAAATCCAATCGTGAACAACTTTGTAACTGTGTCTCTCACAGTGAAACAATTAAAAAATATATATATATATGGGAGCCGGAGCGATAACCCAGCAGGTAGGGCATTTGCCTTGCATGCGGCCGGCCTGTGCCAGCCTGGGTTGGATCCCTGGTATCCCATATGGTCCCTCGAGCACCGCCAGGAGTGATTCCTGAGTGCAGAGCCAGGAGTAACCCCTGAGCAATGCCGGGTGTGACCCAAAAAAAAGCAAAAAATAAATAGATAGATAGATAGATAGATAGATAGATAGATAGATAGATAGATAGATAGATAGATAGATAGATAGATAGATAGATAGATAGATAGATAGATAGATAGATAGATAGATAATTTTCTTAAAACTCTGTGAAGCTGAGGCTTCTCCTGGATGGCCCTATGGTTTTGTCTGCATTCATGGTGACATTTCATACCACTCAGATTATGGATGGACAAATGGTCTGCAAGGGAGCCATCCCCAGGACCCAGGACCTAGCCTTGGTGTCCACACCACACCTCCAGCCCTAAACAGATTTGCCCAGCACGTCTAAACAAAAGTTCATTTACAACAACTTCCTGCCCCTTCATTAGGGTTGGGGATAGACCTGGAGTCAGGTAGTGCCATTCCACCCTGCAGAAGGCCGCAGCCTCTTCCAAGTCCAAGGCAGGAACAGGCTTGAGCACACACACAGGGAGCAGAGTCCCAGCCCCTGGTGACACTGCCGGGTCTCTCAGAGCACTGTGAACAGGAAAGCAAAACTCATCATCACACAAGCAGACCCTTGCCTACATTCTCCAATGTCCAAACAAACGTGTCCCCAGCCTACGTACCTCTGTGGTCTTGACACTATTGAGATAAACCAAAGTGGGAGGGGAATGGTGGGGCCTGTTCACATGAGCCTGGGAGAGCAGAGCTGGAGAAGGGTCCCTTCATGACCTTCTGCATCAGTGCTGCTGAGCACAGGCTAGGAGGCATTCACCAATAATGAGTCCCAAGAACCTGGCTCTGTCCTCATCCCTGCTGCACTGAACCTGCTTCCCTGAGCACTTCCAAACCCTGTGTCACCAACTGAAAAAAAAAGGCATGGCTGATGTCAGAGGTGACCTCACTGACAGAATCAGCACCCCCGTGTGCTACTCTGAGAAAGTGAAAGCCACAGGCACCCTCAATGCATTTCTTGTTTCTCTAAAGAGTCCCGTGAACACTGATGCACAGGGCAGGGGTGTTGTTCAGTGACTCTGCACATGCATTCGTGTGTGATGCCGGACACCACAAAGCTTAGGATAACGCACTCTATTTTATTTATTTATTTTTATTGTTGAATTGGTTGATCAACTGACTGGGGGCCCACATGAGAGGTGCTCAGGGATCACTCATGGTAGGGCTCGGGGAAGCAGTTGCAGGACACTGTTGCCCAGGGCCTCTGCATCTTGCCTGGAGTTACCGCCTATAGGCCACTTTGTAGACAAGGAGCAGAAAACAGTTTGAAATGGCAGTATATCTAACCATGTATTCTATGTTAGCTGATATAAATATTTTCTCTCATCTACCACAATCATCGTGGGACTAGATAGATCCTTACCAGTATATTTAGCTGGCCACATTGGATCTCTAAGTAATTAGACAAGAGAGAAATTCTGTTTGCCTCCAAGCAAGCAAGCATGGATCTCTAATAAGTCTAAAGGCTAATATACAAAACAACTATGAAGTAAAGATAAGAATCTTGTGAAGGCTTGGAGAAATATATATCTGGCTGTAGAATATCCATTGGTACAGATGCATGCCTATGTATTCTGAGTTCATCTCAGATGCCCTTCCCCCCATCTACTAAGGACCTGCAGCATTGGCTGGGCAATATTAACATTTCAATGGGACTAGGTGAGGTCCTGGGAGAAATTACCTGAGGGGGATTGACCCTAACTGCTTTCTGTTGATGTGGGCTGGTCTGGGCTGAAAATCTATAAAAGCTGTAGCCTGCTTTAATCTGGTCTTTTCGCCTTTTCTCCTTTCTGCCTCTGCTCTCCTCCTTTCCAGTCTCTTCCCTGTTGGGCCTTAGCACATGGTAATGGCCATCTTGGCCTAGGATTCTAAACCTACACATGGCTGGGGGCCCAGCTAGGAACCTAAAGTCTGGGGTTTTCCTGTTACTAAATTACATACAAGGAAAAAAAAAAAATAAAAAAAAAAAATAAAAATAAATTATATACAAGAACAAGTGTGAGTAAAGCCTATTGAAACTTGGCTGGATTCTCGCGTCTTTCTCCATCCGCAGGCAGCCGTCCCCTGGGGCAGAAGGGGATCCCCTGGGCAGAAGAGGGTCCCTAGACCCTGCTCCCAAACTTTGTTTGGGCGCCCAGCGTACCCAGAACAGGACACTATGTGGTGCTGGGGGTCAAACCCATTGTAAGGCAAGCACGTTCCCCACTGCACTCTCTCTCTAGCCCAAGCACTCTGTTTTACTTAGTGCTATTCGAGCAGGAGAATTCTAATTGGATCCGAAGTTTATTAAGAAAAACAAAGAGGGCACCACTAGAAATGCTACATCCATGAGACTGTGGTCAGGGCTTAAAAGTGTGAACTTTTTAAAAAAAATGTTAATATTTTATTATACCACCGTGAGATATACAATTACAAAAATGTTCATGTTTGAGTTTCGGTCATACAGTGTTCCAGCACCAATCCCTCCACCAGTGCCCATTTCCCACCACCAATGTTCCCAATTCCCTCCCCACCCCCTAGACTGCCTCTATGGCAGGTTCTTTATCTCTTTTCTCTCTTTCTCTTTCTCTCTCTCTTTTTGTTGAAGTGCTTTAACATACCTGGTTAACTGAACTGGGTAACTGAACATCACACAAAAGTCTTATGACATTGGAGGTTCCAGAGAGCTAAGCCAACAGAACCTTGCTCTGCACACATGGGCATCAATGTTATCTGAATTTATGGTCTCATATTTGTTGTTCATGTACTTTTGGTCATTAAGCAATATGGGGGCCCCTAGATGCCTTTTCTAAAATGAAAAATTTGGGGCCCATCACCTCTGAGGGGTCCCGGAAGCAGTCGGATGAGACTCGCCCACCACACTAGCCACCATTTTCGCTGTCCAGACGCTGGGAAACTGCCTCAAGACCAGATTAACAGAGCAAAACCAGTTCGAGCCCAGGTAGGCGGCTCCCCAGAAGCGGGAATCACTGGGAATTCGCCAGGTGGAGTCAGGGGTCGGCCATTCCCCCTCCATTTTAGTCGAGCCTGGTGGCCCCGCCCAGGAGCTGCCCCCTGGGGCCACCAGCCATAGCATGAAGAGCCTCACAAGTGGCTGGGTAAGATGGAACTCAGCTCGCCCCGGCCCAGCTGACTATGGGGCCCTCTGGGAGGACAGATGGGTTTTGGGAGTGGGCCCATCACCTCTGGGGGTCCCGGAAGCAGGCGGATGAGACTCGCCCACCACACTAGCCACCATTTTCGCTGTCCAGATGCTGGGAAACTGCCTCACGACCAGATTAACAGAGCAAAACCAGTTCGAGCCCAGGTTGCACAGCTACTTGCGGCAGTGCGCGTCCATTAAAATAGTGGAAACGGTAATGTCCTTTAAAGCACTGCATTCCACGATGTGCAGGAAAGTTTGGCGGGAGGGAGAGATAAAGAGGAGAGAAATGACATACAGAACCTGCCATGTAGTTGAGGGGTGTGGGGGGAGGGAGGTGGGGACATTGGTGATGGGAGATGGGTTTGGGTGGAGGGATGGGTGTTGGAACACTGTAGAACCAAAACTCTACATGAGTATCTTTCAATTGTATGTCTAAAAATGGTGTAATAAAATTGGGGGGGGGGGGGGAATAATAAAATAAAATAATAAAAATAAATAAATAAATAAAATGAAAAATTTCTGTTTATTTCTAAATTACTATGATTATTTTAATTACATGTTAAATTTTGTCAAGTATTATATTATCAAAATAGCAATATAATATATATTTGCACAAATCATTTTACTATTTTTTTCTCTTGGTCCTCTGGTTTTCATTTCATTCCTCCTGACTGGCCTATGGTAAAATAAAATTCTTATAGTCCAAATTCAGTTTTTCTACTTTTTTTACCTTATGCTCAGTTTTAATAACTACTCTAAACTTACCTTGACAATTTTTAAAAGTTTTCAAATTTTATTATAGAACAGTGATTTACAAAGTTATTGATAGTTGACTTTTAGGCATGTCATGTTTCAGTACCAACCCAACCACCAGCATTAACTTCCCTCCATCAGTGCTACCCTATTCCATCCCCACCTTCCGCCCATCCCTCACCTGTCAACTTGATAGGCACATCACAAAGTTCCTGTAGTTGCAGCTTAGATCTCATGTTCTCAGTGTTTATGAGTCTGTATTCTGGATATATTGCTATACCACTCACCAATATCATCAGCTTCAATGAAACCACTATGCCTCTTCACCCATTACTTCCTGTTCTCTTCTTCCCTCTTGATTTCTTTCCTCTCTGTCCCTTTCCTCTCTAAACACTGAGGTCAAGGGTTATCTAGGTATTCCCCCTCATGCAGTATTCTGTATGCCACAGAAAGGTGAGATCATCCTGTGGTTGTTTTTCTTCTTCTGGCTTATTTCATTCAACATCATACCTTCCAGTTTCAATTAGGTTGCAGCAAACTGCATGATTTCATCATCCCTTTGCAGCTGCTGTATAGTACTCCATTGTGTGCATATATATCCATATATCTAGATATATGTTAGTATATATCTATATATCTGGATATATATTACTATATAGATATATATATCTATATAGTATATGTTACTATATATCTATATATCTGGATATATATTACTATATAGATATATATGCACACAATGGAATTCTATATACTGTATATATAGTAATATATAAATATATGCACACAATGGAATACTGTTATGTTTGTATATTATGTACATATATATGTATATGTTACATATACTATCACTATCACTATCATCCCGCTGACCATCTATTTGCTAGAGCGGGCACCAGTAATATCTCCATATGTCCTGTCTCATGTAGTAGAACCCAAAGGCATCCGCTTGCTCCAGGAACATAAAGAGCCTCAAGCCATTATATTAGGTCAGGAATGACCTAATATAAACGTTACTGGTATTTGGCATATCAAATACGACACGAGCAGCTTGCCAGGCTTGCTGTGCAGGTGGCATACTCTTGTAGTCACCTCTAAATAAAGCAATTATATGTTATGTATGCTAATGTTATGTTAGTTAAATGTACAGTGTACAGTATTTTACTATGTTAGTTAATTGTACTCCCGTACAGCCCTTTTGGATGAATGTTATTTTGAATGAAAGATATTATGTCTGAGTTAGAGATCCAGAAGTGGAATTGCTGGGTCATACAGCAGTTCAATTCTAAGTCTACTGAGACTCTCCATACTGTTTTTCACAGGAGTTGTGAAAGTGTGAACTTTTAATAAGAACCCACAAAGCCTTAAAAGCACAGAGAGGGGCCGGAAGACAGCTCAGGAATGCCAGCCTTGTAAGCGTGAGGCCACAAGTTTGATGCCTGGTGCCATCCCATATGCCAGGCGCATGCCCTGGCAGCTCCGCTGTCTGATCCAGAGTTGTGAGTCAGTGATTTCTCGCTAAACTGCAATGAAAGGGACGACTGCCCAGTGAGAAGCCCTGAAAGCTGTGTGAACACATTGGCCAGGAAGGGCATCACTTGTATGAGCACAAAGGCATCCCTGGTGAACACAGCAACACAGAACATTCACAATCACTGCCACTAAAGTGCACAGCCCCACCAAGTGCCACAGCTGAAAGCAGCAGTGCCACAGCCAGGAGGAGCATGTTCAATCCCCGTCATAGCCACCACAATGGAAGGAAAGCATCAGGGAACAAAATAGTGTTACATGCAGTGGCAAAACTGACTCACTCTGCTCAAGGTCAAAGGATTCCACGAGATCAGGCTTAAGGGGGAGCTCCAAGGGCAGATGGCAGCAAGCAGGGGAGGGATCCAGGCAAAGGGACAATCAACTTGTCAGAAACATCACACAGAAAATTCTGGATACAGCGAATTTTGTTCACTGCAGGAGTGAAAGAGCAAGATAGTGGTGACCAGGGCCAGGGAATATTTAAACTGGGTACAGTTGTGTTTCAATAAATCTTTACTGACAAAAAAAACAGGTTGTGGGCCACACTGGACTTGCAAGTGTGATTTGCTAATCCTTGATCTAGTGGGTGAAACAAAGCCAAACATGGCCAGTTCTAGAGCAAGAGCAATGTGCTTCTAATAAACAACTTAGGAGACCTGAGAGAGGACAGGAGGTAAGGTGCTCGCCTTCCACACCCCCCAATCCTGATTTGATCCCTGGAGTCAGGTGTAAGCCCTAAGCACAGCTGGGTGTGACCAAAAATAAATAAGTAACTTAGAAGCTCAGAAGCAAAAGGGAACATCTGGCCAAGCATAGCTGGGGTGGTATTTGCGGAGCTTTTCTAGGTCTGAGTGACAATGACAGCGTGAAAGTGGGAGCACACTACGCCACTCTGGTTCCAGATACTATGACTGGCCGCCATGCAGCCTCCTGTCCAGATGCTTCCAATGGCACCAACAATATGACCTCTCCCAAGCGCCCTGGTTTCTCCCTACCCTTATAAAGGCCAGCCTGAAGGTCTCTGAAAGGGATCACAATTCCTGGATGATTCTGGAAGTTCAAACACACATACCCGCCAACCAACATTCCTGCCGCTGATGTGTGTGAAGTCCAGAGAGAATAATTCTTTACCTTCCTCAGGGTGTCGCCTTGCTTCACAGATGCCTTCTGCCTGAAAGCAACCCATCTGCTCCCACGACAGCTCTTTTTTAGGGAAATTCCACTGTGCGTGGGCCAAGTGTCGGCCTTGAGAAGAACATGCCTGCCACTAGGGGAGACAGCAAGGGTGGCCCTATAGCTCATCCACCCCTGCTGAGCTGGTGCCAGACGGAAAACAGAAATAGAGCCATGGAGCCCGCAGCAACACCTCCAATGGTGCCAGCAGGCAGTGAGCAAGGCCCAGGCAAATAAACACATCCAGGCAGCCTTGCCACATAGTCAGGCCAGGTCTCAGACTGACTTCATCTCTACCAACCAAGGTCAACTCCCATACATCTGAGTCAGCCTGCTCTTCTAGGGGCCAGGACTGCCCATAAGTCAGAGAGAGCTGGACAAGGACAGAGGCCAACACAGCAAAAAAAAAAAAAAAAAAAAAGACAATGGGCTGCCACAGGACTATGGGAGCAGAGAAACAATCTGCATGCTCCAGCCACAGCCCAACTGCATAAATCTTACCCCAGTCACACCTGGCCACAAAACCTTCTTGGCCTGACTCATCACCAGTGACCCGAATACCTGGACCAGTGGCTTTAGCTTGGGCTCACCGGGCAAGCAGTATCAGCACTACCCAGGAATGTGGAAAACGCGTACAGATTCTCAGGCCTCACATCAGCCAGAGGGTATGAAAAACCCTGTGGGTGAGCCGTCCACCATCTGTGTGTTAAGTGAGGCTTCTGGATGTCACTGAAGCAGGATGGAGTCTGGGAACCACCTGTGGAGAAGTCAGATTCTGGACCACTGCAGTCAGTTCTCTGGCTCTTCCCAGGCGTGGATCTGGGCTCTGGACTGACAGGCAGTGAAAGTGCATGTCAGAGTCAGGATCCCGGCTGCCCATGAGGGTTCCCAGTTCTGTACAGCTCCCCTTCCACAGGAGCCAACACCTGTGGAATGGAATGAACTTATATACCACCTTCAAGTTAGAAGACTAAGTCTGAGGGTAAGCAGGAGCTTCTGGGCACATACAACTTAACACAAGCACACATGCACACATACACACATACACACATGCATACCTGAGGCTCTCCAGGACCCAGCTACCCAGCTACTCCTTTTCTCTCACTTCTGATCAGATCCTCTGCTAAAGTTGGCACCTTATCGCCTCACCTGGCTATTCACTCAGCAAATATTGACTGAGCATGTCTGCCAGGCATTGTGGTCGGGGCTTCGGACATGAGCAAACCAGGCCAATGCGGATTCATGCGCCCAGGGAGTAAATAACCCGGGTCATGGAGAGACCCAATAAGCAATACATAAAATCAATATTTCTAATAAAGAATGAAACAGCAAATGAACATCAGAGAGAGTTCAACAGGCTGAAAACATGCTTTACTTTCAATTCTAGGCACCACGCCAAGAGTAATCAAGCACCAAGCCAACTGTAGTCCTGAGAACTGTGGGGGTGACCCCCATCTCTCCCCCAAAAAAGACAAACCCAGTGGGGGATATCTCCCCTAAGAATTAAGTGGAGCTCTTCACAAAGGTCCAAGCAGTGAAAGATAAAGTGGTAACGCTGGTAGAGACTGAGGAGATAGGGACGGGGCTGCGCATGAGAGATCTGGACTGGATCCTGGCAAAGGAAAAGGGCGATGGGGCAAGGGGAGGCAGCTAAAGAGCCTGGAACACATGCTCTGCACTCAGGAGCCCTGCCTTTGATCCCCACCACTGCATGGTGCCTAGAGCCCCACAGGAGTGATCCCTGAGCACAACCAAGTATGGCCCAAACCCCATCCCCTCAAAAATAAACCCCATCCACCCAAAATAATAATAAGATACATTAAAACAACACACAGTTGGGCCAGAAAAACAATATAGCAGGTAAGGCATTTCCTTACATGCGGTCAACCAGGATTCAATCCTGGGCACACTATAGATCCCCTGAACCCCACCAGGAATCAATACTGAGTAGAGTCAGGAACACCAGCAAAAACAAAAACAAAAAAAAAGGAAGGAGGAGAAAGAGGGGTGGGGAGGAGGAGGAGAAGGGGGAGGGAGAAGAACAGGAGTAGGAGGAGAGGGAGGAGGAGGAGGAGGAGAGGGAGGAGGAGGGAGGAGGAGGAAAAAAGAAGAAGCAGAAGAAGAAGAAGAAGAAGAAGAAGAGGAGGAGGAGGAGGAGGAAGAGGAGGAGGAGGAGGAGGAGGGGAGGGAAGGAGGAGGAGGAGGAGAAGATGTGAAAGAGAAGGAAGAAGAGGAAGAGGAGGAGGAGGAAGAAGAGAGGAGGAAGAAAAAGAGAGAAGGAAGAAAGGAGGAAGAAAGAAAAAAAGAGAAGGAAGGAGGAAGAAGGAAGAAAGAAAAAGAAGGAAGAAGAAGAAAGGAGAAAGAAGGAAGAAGAAAAGAACAACAACAAACAAAGAACACACGGCCGGAGAGAAAGTACAGATGTTAAGGGTGCTTCCTTACAAGCACCGGGTTCACTCCCCAGCTCCCCATGTAGTCCTCTGAGCCCTGCCAGGAGTGATCCCTGAGCACAGAGCCAGTAGTAAAGTAATAAGCCCTAAATACCTCTGGATGTGGCCCGAAACTGAATCAATAAATCAAAAGTTCCTGTAGGCCTGGCCAAGGAGTCAGGAAGCAAGAACCAAAAGCAGTAAAGGCGTCACCTAGCAAGCAGAGCTCGCAGGGCAATAAGGCCCGAGTCAGCCCTGCAGGACTGGGTCAATGGTCCTAGTTCTTCTTTGCAGAGCAGCCTGTCCTCTGTGCCCTTACAGCATGGCTCAGGGCCCCTCTGTCTTCTCACATTTCCCCAGCACAGAGCACATGTGTTGGGGGCAGGGCCCGGCCGAGCAGGGATGGGGATGCCTTCCTGAGTGTAAACAGTCCTGGCACCTTCCAGCTTTTACCTCCTTCCCCTCCTCTCCTGTCAAGCTCTCAGACCTGCCCAGCTGGCTCAGAACTGCACACAGTGGACGTCAGGCGCGGTCAGCGCAAGTGAGCCAGAGCCGCAACTCCACCTAATGACTCAGGAGAAATGTCCCGTCCAAACTCCGAGGACAAGACTTTCCAAAAAAAAGCTCCCAACAGTCCACTAGCTCCCAGCCCCACTGCCAGGGGACCTCAGAGAAGCGTGTCCCCTCCAGGTACCAGTTTCCCCATGACAGAGGGACAGGGTGGGATGAGCTCATTCCCAAGATTTTCCAGTACTAACATTCCCCAATCATTAAGTGTCAAAGGAAACTGTACATGGTAATTGCAGCCTTGAAGTGCAAAGTGGGGTAGTTATGGTAGCACTGATGGATCCATGGTCTCCTACTCCACATGAATCACCAGGACTGCAGATGACAGTTGTTGCTATTAATATAAGACTTCTACTGCAGGGCACTTTTCATTTACAAAGCACTTCTATACACACAATCTTATGTGATCCTCAGAAGAACCCAGAGAGGGGCAGGCATGAGATTACTGCTTTGGCACAAACTGTGTGGTCACTGAGTGAGGAGTGATTTTGGACATCACATCTCTGGCTGCCTGGTGCTTCTTTCTCTGCCGCTGCGACAATGCTTTTATTTTATTCTTTTTTTCTTTTTTTGGGTCACACCCGACAATGCTCAGGGCTTTCTCCTGGCTCTGCACTCAGGGAATTACTCCTGGCGGTGCTCGGGGACCATATGGGATGCCGGGATTGAACCCAGGCCGGCATGGGCTGGCCGCATGCAAGGCAAATGCCCTACCCGCTGGACTATGGCTCTGGCCTGCGACCATGCTTTTTAACCACCTCCAATTCTACTGGCCAGCTCAAGGCAGCCACATGACGAGGATAGCCTGGTGTCCACCTTAGTCAGGGAGGCAACCAAGTGTACCTGGGCTGCCATGGCTCAGAGCATCTGATGGGCTCCCTGAAGGCAGCGTCGTGAGGCTGGGGGGGAGGCCACAGCGACCCACATTTGGTTCCCGCTGCTCCAAATAGAACAGCTGTGATCTCACAGCTCACATGTTGATCTCACTGCATCCGAGGCTTTAAAATAATGAAACACAGGAAAATGGGAGTGTGAAGAAAAGCCCTGTTTTAATGCCAGTCTCATGAAAGTAAGAAGCAGGTGACAGCGCAGGTGAAAGGCGGCACAGCCCTGTGAGAGGTGCCGGGTTGGCAGGGATCAGCCTACATGGGACACTGGCCAAGCTTGCTGCCTCCCTTTGCTGTTACATGCCAAGAGCACAAAACATCTCCCTTCCTCCCCCCCACAGCAGACTGGGGGTCTAACCTGTCTCTAGCTCCAGGGCTCATGACCCAGAAGATGGCCAGGCATCCCCAAGATGCCCAGGAGCAGAGAGAGTTATCCAGGTGACAGCATGTTCCTCCAGCCCAACCCCTTCCCTATATCTGCAGTCACACCTAAGTACCTTGCCTTGCACACACAGCCTTCTGGGCTCTGAGCAGGAGTTAGAGCTTTTCCTCTCAGCACCTTCCCCAGCTGTCTCGAGGACAGAGGAAGATCACACCTGAGAAGCTGCCTTGCGAGTCCCAGTGCCAGGGTGGAAGCTGGCCCCTCTGGCCTCCACCTCCCAGCCTCACATAGCTGATGGGATGCACATAGAGCTTCCGGCCCATGGAACCCTCCCACAATACCATCCTACCATCTGTCTCAGTGCCCTCTGCCAGCTGAGGCCCAGGGCCCAGTCACTCTGCCATACGGAGGAGTCTGCGTTTCTCACAGGGCATGTGGCTGGGCTGTGCCATCAGGAACACCCAGAGTGGTGGAAGTGACAAATACCACGAAGATGAAAGAGGCCCCTAGATTGTGTCAAGTCACTGAAGTCAACAGATGTCTGTAATAGCCCCTCGACCACCAGGACTAGTGTGATGACCCCAAGGGGTCACTCTCGAAAAATGACTAGGGGCAGCCAGTAAGACAGTGGGGGAAAGGCGGTGAAACTAGAAAATAACTGAGTTTCCTTATACTGCCTCAAAATATAAAAGCACTCAAGTGAGAACAGGTTAAAGATGTTCCCAGGTTAATGGATTCCAAACGCTCTCTGCTACCACTGCCGTGAACCTGTTTGAGGAAAAACCAGTACTTGTCATAACACGGCCGTGATCTGCCATGGAGAGGTGGCACTTCCGTCCCGAGGCAGGTTGGCGCCGACAATAAAGGCAGTGTGGTCCAACCTCTAACTAGTGGAACAGGTTAGGCCATCACAGTGTCAAATGTCCTCATAATGTGACAGTGCTTCAAGGAGTCAGAAAATTTGCAAAAGGGAAAGAGCTTTGAAGAACAGTCCACAGATACCAAAGAGAAACAGCCTGTGGACATCTAACGAGCATTCGAGTAAAGACAAAAGTGAGCCTCGACATCTCACCCTTTCCACTGGCACATATCAAAAAGTCTGACAAGACCTTGAGGTGCAGAGGGCTTGCAGAAAGGTGCTGCCGTGGACCTCCCGTGCATCGGACACTGGCCCCTCTCCAGGAGGAGGCCTGTGGAAGAAGAGCTAAGAAGATAGTTAAAAAGCAAAACCCTGTCCAGTCTCTGGCTCTGCTTCTAGCAATCTGTTGGATGACAGATCTAGCTAATCTGGGAGTTTTGTTGTTTTGCCCACTCACAGCTTAATCTATTTAAGTCAAGGTTCATTCTAATGAGACCTCTCTTCTAGGTTCATTCTAATGAGACCTCTCTTCAAGGTTCATTCCAATGAGACCCTCACTGCTAGAGGGTGTGGCAGTTACAGAAGTCACCTTGACTCTGAATAACTTCTGACTTATTATACATCTACTAAGACTTCAATGTTTTCTAGATTGGGCACAGCTCCTCTTTATACCCACTGCACCCAGTGTGGGACAGTTAGAATTTACCAGGAGATTACCACCCTGGCTACGTTGAGACTATAGGAAGACTAGAGGAAGGATCATACTAGTTTGCTTTACGCAAACCCTTTCAGTACACGAGAGCACGATACTCAGAATCACCCTGGTGCAGATAATAATAAGGACCTTGTGGGTACCATCTAGATTACATGAAGCTCATGAAATTAAGATGTATTACTTTATATCAGCCCCCTCTCTCTCTCCAGTGTTTTACATAAGAGTTAATCTCGGGATTAGTCCTTGTAATCTTTGTTTATACCTGCAATAGGGTGTGGCACTGCCCCTTCTACACTCTGTTTAGAGTTCTTTGTTGACATGACCCTCCCTGTTGGTGTATATAAGGGGACTGATTTGAGGCCCCTTCGCCTTTTCGGCCTTTGGCTCCTCGGCTTTCGGCCTTTTTGCCTTCAGCTTTTTGCTCCTTGCTTTCGACTTTTGGTTTTTGGCTTCTTGCTCTTTGGCCTTTTTGCTCCTTCTTCTGGGTAGGACTCCATCTTGGAGTGAGAACCTCTCTCTTTGGTGGGAGACTTAGGCTCTTTTGTATGGTTTAAGTTCGGACAAGAGCTATAGTTTGTTCATTATATTGGAGTGCTGTGGAAGAGCTTTTTGTACTATTAAAAGCCTTTTTGGAACTGGCGCTGGACTCCCTGAGTTTCATCTGTTCCCCGGTGTCCTCAGAGGTAGAAGAGAACTTCTGTCCTGACACTGTCGGGATCCTGGCGGCATCCCCGACAGCAATCTGCCCCAGAGATGTCCTCAAATGTGTGCAAAGAGACTTCTGTACAAGATTATCTATTGTCTGGTTGCAAAACAGTCTAAATGTCTAACCGGACAAATCACACAAATATCATTATTAAACAGAGAAGTGCCCTTGAAAGTTTAAAGACCCCCTGTGCCATGTCATGGGGAGGAATGGGGACCAAGAAAATACACCCCCTATTTCACCAGCACTCACGGGCTTTGAGTCAGGGACCTAAGAGGGAGCGTCATCCTGGAGGTGCCGGGAGAACACGACTCAGTATCTGACAAGGTGAGAATCTGTGTCCGCAGAGCCTCGCGGCTGTGCTTATTTTGGGCCTGTGAAAATTAGCCATAATGCAAACAACACAGCAACAGCTGTGTTTTCATCTTCGTGGCTCTCCTGACGCCACAGGCATCAAATAGAGCTCCAGAAAAGAGCAAATGATTTTGTTCCCATCAACACGCTCCGAAAGGCCACACACCTTCCCACCAATTGCAGGGTTCCAGAGTCATTATTCTTTGGGAAGATGCCCTGCAGTCACCACATCTCAAAGACACAGCCAGTCCTCCAAGATTTTGGACCTGCTCTGCCACTAAATGTGGCTGCAAACTTTGCAAAGAGAAATCTAACAAGTCTATTAAGCTGAACCAGTCACACATCCCCTTGATCTAGAAACCAGCCTTTTAGGTAAAGAACAAAACAGAATGCAAGCACCATAAGATGACAACCCTCCCGAAAAGGGGAAAGAAACTGACCAAGGTCCATCCAAAAAGAATGAATGGATGGACTCGTTATGGTGCTTGAATGTTTTGTAATTGTTCTAAAAAATTATATCTTGATTGCTGGACATAGAGGGATACATAAGATGTATTACTGAGTCATATGAGAGGTGCCAGGAGAAAGAGCTATAAAATCCTCCTTTGGTACATGAACAGGGGAGTACTAGATGATCCTTCTCAGGGTCCTGCAAAATCTACCTTCTTCCCACTCCGTCCCTGGCACTGGTGATTTCAGTTGCAACTCCCTGCCCTGTTGCACCTTCTACCCAGCCACCAGGCTTATTCCCAAACAGAGTTGTCACTGAGCCTTGGCACTTACCCTTAACCTCAGTGCTACTCCCGGGATATGCATGGCTTTCTCCCACACCATCCCTAGGTCTTCGTGCAAAAGGCACCTACTCAGAACATACTATCCTGGTTTCCTCATTTAAAGTGACAACGAGGTGGGGTTGGGGATGCTTGTCTGGTTCTATTTTTCTCTAGAGCACATATCACCAGCTGGTGCTTTGGATATATCACTCTTAGGTTTTAACCCTCTCGACCAGGGGTTTTCCAACGACTGGCACTGTGAACCAGCAGTTATTAAAAACCCTCTGTTCTAGACTACAACTACTGCCCAAGAAACGTACAGGGGTTAAACCTTGCATATGGCCAGCACCGGTTCAATTCCTAGCACTGCATATGGTCCCTCGAGTACAGAGCTAGGAGTAAACTCTGAGCATAGCCAAGTGCAAACCACACCCGCAATCCAAGATCAAATGAAAAATAAGGTCCTAATGGCACAGACTCTCAGCACCAGGCCCAGAGTCCGTAAGTTCCCATGCGTGCACAAACCTTTGTTACCCATCTGGATGAGCAGTTAGAGAAAAAGGAGTAGCCTACACAGGGTTTTTACTGCTGGTCACTTAGAGGGAGAGGAAGCAGAAAGTCAGCACCAAGGAAATCAAGAAGGCTCTTTTTTCTTCTTTATTATTAATACGCCACCAGTTCTCAGGAAAGTGTTGCTATAATGGTTGAATAGGCATTTAGTAAAATTAAGACACAAGGCTGTAAACCAGACTAAGAGGAAACAGGCAGAGAGTTAACACAAAGGGAGAAACCCTGCCCCCAAACTGTCTCCCCTCCACACTCTGGGGCCAGGGCACCTTTAGCAGGAAGCCAACACCCCCACCCCCACCCCCACCGCATCATATACAGAAGTTCCCCAAGCAAAATGAGCTGTTGCTCATAACAGAGATCAGAGGACACTAACTCAAACTTAGGTGCTCCAGGCTTTGCCCTCCCCCTGCCCTCAGCTACTACTGGAAATGGATCAGAATTAGCAGGTTGGAAGAAACTAGAACCACCAGAGTTTGGCCTGTAGGAGGTGGACTTCTGACTTTGGTCAAAGTCACTGGGAGTCACAGATGCCTGTGAAAATCAAAACACAGACACCATGAGAACTCCACCCCCCCCCCAGCTATTCTACAACACAAGCATGACCTGACTCAGTGCCCAGAGAGAAGTCAGGGGCCCAGCACAGCCAAGTATGCCCCATGTTGCAGTCTTGGTCTCCTCCATTCTGTCTTCAATGCATGACTATTGGCCTGTCAGGAAGCCATTTCTATAGGTAACCTTTTGCCACCTGGCTGAACTTCATTGCTCCTAATAATTTATGGATTCTAGTTGAGTATAGATTTCCTCTACGCTGATGATGGAATCAGCAGCAAAGAAGAGTAGCCCATGGTTTGTGTCGCTCTGGCATTCAGAGTCTCACAGTCTGGTTTGGTGTTGAGGGAGGGGAAATGGTGGGCATCCCAGCAGTGTCCTCAATCTGAGAACTTAACTCATGTCCATCTGTGAAGAGGTACATTTTGCTGTGCATAGGAGTGGCCAGTGAGCCAATAAAGAGTTCCCCATAGCGTGGAGTCGGCAATGTTCTCTCAGTGAGTACTTCCAGACTGGATCTGAGGGAAAGGTCTTTCACATTTGGACAGGTGGATCCCCTGCACACTTGATCTTTAATGGAGGTCTGCAGGGAGCCCTGAATCCAATGTGGACTTGTAGGATCAGGAACAAGTCTGTGACCACCACCACATCGCTGCCTCTGTCCCCTCCTTCAATTCTGTTGCTCGTTGGGCAACTCTCCTCCTCCCTCCCAAAGGCCCATTAGTCTGCAGAATGTCAGAGGCCTTCATCTGTATGACAGCAAGGTCAAGAGAAAGCTCACCACAGACCTGTCTCCATTATCTGTAAGTAGCCAATCCTGGACTATTTGTCCCTAAAATCCCTCACTGTCCTGTTTGGGTGTTTTCTAAGATTCACCAGACGCTATTACAAGACAGAAGGGAGTAAGGAACTCATGAGGTTAGTTGGGAAACTTCCCACTCCCAAGGAGTTTAATAAGAGGTGAAAATGCACTCCTCCCCTCTCGCCGCCACACACATATGACATTGCTACAGAGCACTGTTATCAAGATTGTTCCAGGCATCCTCATCTGGATAATGAAACAGATCAATCAAAAGAAAAGGAGGAAGAGGTGAAGAAGGAGGTCGGGAGGGAGGAAGAGAGAGTTGGATTTACTGAGCATGTCTGAACACTCTGTATGCATTTCTCCTTCAATGCCCACAATGTCTCTGCAGGTATCAGGAGACAAAGAAAAGAGATCATGGAGCCATGCCCACCTCCTAGTCATGGCCATGCTGACTCGCCCATGGGCCTTGTTCTGCCAATTCACGTCACTAGAATTCACATCTCAGAGGAGATGCCTGCCAAGCAACTAAAATTCATGGACACTCAGGTGTCCACCCTGACCCCACCAGCTGACAATTCTGTGGCATCCTCAAGAGGGGGACAAGCCAAGTCCCCTCCCTGCCTGAGCCCCAACAGCTACACCCACATCCCACCGCTGCCACCACACCAACGGTTCAACTCCACCCCTTCATGAAAACTGTCTGCAGAGACACCAAAATGCAAAACCCAAGCTAACTCTTTTTATTTTTTTAGAGTGAGGGTGGGAAGCCTCCCCCCCTAACCCCTGGGACTTCCAGAAACCCAATGCCATGTCCACCTCCCACAGCTCTGCCATGTCAACTCATTGGCCCAGACAATAGATCCTGAAGTCTCTGGATCCTGCAGCCACATATGTGGCCACACAACATCTCCTAATTCCTCAATCCTGACACGCAACTGATGGAGCACAGCAAATTAGATGGGAGAGCAACACAGACACCAAATAAACTCAAGAGACAAATGAATAATACAGAAGATTCAACTAACAACAAATAGCTAAGTAATAGCTAAGTAAATTCTTAGACAAGGATTTAACAATCCTGTGGTGAGATATAACAATTTCACAGTAAAAAATTGATGCTTTTAAATTTATGGATTTCAATATTGCAGCTTTGTAGTTGGGACTTTTGTCTATATTTTAAAAAAAAACAATATTTTTTTAAAGAAAAAAAGAACATGAAAAACATACACACCCTCCAGCCCCCACACACACACCTTGCTCAAGGTGGCAGATTTCAGCAGGTGACAGGCACTGAGGACCTCTCTCTGCACCCACTCCAGTCCTCAGCATCCCACTCCCTACTCACATTCACTCACACACACACGCACACGCACACACGCACGGGCACGCACATCCCACTCTGCCTTCCACAACGAAGTATGACATTGCCTATTAAAGTGCCTACAGAAGAGGAAGGCCACGTAATGGGCACTTAACGATGCTCCCTGGACTGAGGTGGTCAGAGGTCCCTTCCTCTGAGTAAAGTCAATTTTCTCATTTGTATGACAAAGGAGCCTTCATTCAGGTCAGCAAAGTCTATAACCAGTCCTTCCAATCTGTTCAAATATATTCAGAAACATCTGTGCCTCTGACTTTGTTGGTGTGCAGATAATGTGCTACAACATTTGACCAGATTGACCTTGACGAAATCCTTGGAAGACAAGAGTTGCCGTGAGCTGCACATGGCTTCTAGTTGAGAACTGCAGCCACACTTCATGCCTCTGACACATGGTCCTGATAGAGAAGGACACTGATAGTGTGAAGAAGCTTCCCAGGGACCCCATGCGACCAGCATTCTCTCCATCCCAACCAAAGATTCACATGTGAAAAGAACCATCCCCAAAATTTCTATCCAAGAATCAAGACATGATAATGTTCACATTCAATGTTGACTCCCAACTAGGAGTCAAGAAACAAGAACATCTACAGCAATCAATGTGGCCTGTGTGTGACTGAAGACCTCAAAGGTTGTAGGGACACAAAAGAAGCAGCAGGATGGTCCAATTAAACATCAATAAGGACATTCCAGCCACAGAACCTTGATGCCCAGGAAGTACCAGTTGCTCTCCCATAATTTTACTCCCACCAGGTCCAGGATGAAAATGTTTCTGCATTTGTTTCCAACATAGGAGAAACTTTGAAGGCCACAGTCTCATCAGAACCACCTCTTTATCATCTAAGGCCATCCCCATGGGGACACATCACCCATAGGTCTTGGTAAGTATCAAGATCACTGCTGTGCCTGTAACTCATCCAGAAGCCATGTGGTGCTATAGGCAACTCTTGCAAGAATTTAGTCAAGGTTAACATGGGCAAAGAGTGCAATTAATTACCCATGCACTAAAAAGTCAAAGCAAGTGGCACAGATCATGCTGACACTCAGACTCAAGTTGAGTGTTGCCCTTGTTCCTTGGTTTATCAGAAGATCCATGTCTCCTAGGAAACTGGTCTTACTTCTCTCCTCAAAACTATCATGGGACAAGACACTGAGATGAAACCATTCTTTATACAGATCACCCACCCAGGGAGAGGGCCCCCCTGAACTCATTGTAACTTGCACCGAACAGGAAACTCACTAATACTTTATGGCTAAGGGGGGGGAAGGTCTCCCAGGTCTCTCCCTCTTCCACTAAGAATAAAGCTGGGGTTGATGGAGATGGAGATGGTCCCTCTCACGGGTCCAGAGATATCAACATCTCAGAGTCAGATTGAAAGAGGAAGCCACAGTTTCACCCTCACCCAATTACTGCTTGCAACTCCATGTCAGCTGACTTAATTCCACATTTCAGACATTCCTACAAATTCCTGGATGCTGTGTCTAATCTATACTTTCCAAAGACTATAAATTCTGCCCCAACTTTTAAGCTTCCAGGAGACCAAGAGATAAAGGACAACACCCAGGGAGAACACTGAATAAATAACCTAAAAGACCCTAAATACATACAGGATATTAGTTAACCTTATCTCAACAAAACAGATGAGCCCCAAATTAATAAAACATCTCTGAGAAACAAATGGGAATCCTCTCATACTTTGATCATTTCACTTGTATCACTTGTCTTCCCGTTGTTCATTGATTTGCTCAAGTGGGCACCAGTAATATTTCCATATGTCCTGTCATGTGCTAGTGTAGCCCAAGGGCATCTGTTCACCCAGGAACACGAAAAGTGCTCAAACCACTGTTACTGGTGTTACTGGTTCTTGGCATATCAAATATGACATGGGTAGCTTGCCAGGTTCTGCCGTGCAGGTGGTATACTCTCAGTAGTAGGCTCTCATCTTGTGCATTTACTGATGAATCGCTAATACTTTGATAAGTAACACAAATAAGACCCAGTTTTCCTTTAAAAAATGAAAATAAAAACCACAAAATGAGCTGTACTTAAATTAGTCCTATACTAAGTCCTTCCACCGCTGTAGAGTTTCTTTCTCTTCTATTTACTTTTCAATAAACTTCCTATACTCCAACTCTAAATTTGAGCATCTTTATTGTTCAATATTTTCATTCTTGAAAATATTGACGAACCCAGGAACTGTGGATCGAGCACAGAGACCTGCTGTCATGGCTCCCGCATCATGACTGCAGACTCTGTGGCAGATAAAAGTGCTCAGAGAAACAGAGGCTCAAAATCTGAAGCAAGACATGGAGATAAAAGAGGCCATGTCACAATGGAGTTGGGAAAAGTGCACCAGTGGAGGGATGGGTGTTGGGACTCTATGAAAAATACTAACAAAATAAATAAATAATTTTTAAATTTTTATTATACCACCATGAGATATACAATTACAAGGATGTTCATAATTGGGCCTCTGTCATACAGTGTTCCAGCACCCATCCCTCCACCAGTGCCTCATTCCCACCACCAATGTCCCCACACTCCCTCCCACCAACCCCAGCCTGCCCCTATAGCAGACACCTTTCTTTCTCTTTCTCTCTCTCTCTCTTTCTCTCTCTGTCACCTTTCTTTCTCTTTCTCTCTCTCTTTCTTTCTGTGTCTCTGTCTCTGTAATATAAATAAAATTTTAAAATTAAAAATAAAATAAAGGGGGCCGGAGCAATAGTCCAGCGGGTAGGGCGCTTTGCCTTGCATGAGGCTGGCCCATGCCGACCCGGCACCCCATATGGTCCCCTGAGCACAGCCAGGAGTAATTCTTGAGTGCAGAGCCAGGAGTAACCCCTGAGCATCGCCAGGCGTGACCCAAAAAAGCAAAAAATAAATAAATAAATAAATAAATAAATAAATAAATAAATGGGTAGATAAATGAAAGAATGGATAGATAGATAGATAGATAGATAGATAGATAGATAGATAGATAGATAGATAGATAGATAGATAGATAGATAGATAGATAGATAGATAGATAGATAGATAGATAGATAGATAGATAGATAGATAGATAAAATAGAAGAATTGAGCATCTCAAAAAAACAAAAGAGGCCATGTCATGGATGATATCACTTATAGAAAAATGGCCTGAATAGGCAGGTCATGGAGACCAGAGGCAATCAACTGGCCTCCCGGATGGGGTAAATCATAAGAATCAGCTCAGGACTTTGGCCTGTCTGTAGGATATAGAAAATACTCTGGGCCACCAGGGTATATTCCCAGGAGTGATATTGCTGGGTCAAATGGAAGCTCTGTTCGTAGTTTTTTGAGGAATGCCCAAAATTTTTTCCAAAAATTCCTAATGTTTTCCCAAAAAGACTGGACCAGTTGGCATTCCCACCAGCTAAGAATGAGAATCCCTTTCTCGACAGCTCTGGTTGTTCTTGTTCTTTTTTGGTGTGTGCCAGTCTCAGTGGTGTGAGATGATATCTTCAGTCCCTGTATTTCTGTACTGCAAGACATAATGCCAAGGAGAGAGGGAGAGGGAGAGAGAAAGAGAGAGAGATAGAGAAGTGCCTGCTGGGGGTGGCAGCAGTGCTGGGAGAGGTAGGGCTGCAGGAGAGAAAATGGGGATACTGTGTTAAAAAATGTGCCCTGATGAAGGGACGGTGTTGGAACCTTTTATAACTGAAACTCAATCATGAACAACTTCGAAACTGTTTATCTCAGGGTGACTCAATTGAAAAGAGAGAGAGAGAGAGAGAGAGAGAGAGAGAGAGAGAGAGAGAGAGAGAGAGAGAGAGAGAAAGGCTGGAGCGATAGTACAGTGGGTAGGGCCTCTGCCTTGCACACGGCTGAACCGGGTTAGATTGCCGGCATCCCATATGGTTCCCGGAAAAATGCCAGGAGTAATTCCTGAGTGCAGAGCCAGGAGTAACCCCGGAGTATCGTCAAGTATCACCCCCCAAAGAAAGAAAGAAAAATACTCTGGGATTAGGGCTAATGCTTATACGCGTTCGTGAATTTACTGAAAAGAAGTTGCATATGTTTGATTTAATACATTTAAAATAACTTTTTTTGATGGTGGAGTTTTAGTTTGGGGCTACAGCCGCTGTTGCTCAGGGCTTACTCCCGCTCAACATTCAGCGATCACTCCAGCTGGGGTTCAGGCACCCTACACAGCGTTGGGAAATCAAACCTGAGTCAGTGGTGTGCAAGGGAAGCACCTTCCCCAAGATACCTTTTCAAAGGGTCCACTTTGCAGCATGACAGTGACACATCAATAAAAATGTTATTTCAAAACAAAAAGCTACTGATGATGCCTCTGAGGACCCGTGTTAGGACATCTCCACCCGGCCTGACATTTCCCCATTGTGGAACCTGCATGGGGTCCACCGAGCCTCCTCAGCTACTGCAGCCACACGTGCAGCCTCCTTGCTCTGTGCCTGTCCCACTCCCTGTGGGTCCCTCCAGCTCAGTGACATCCACACCCCCATGCAGTACCGGAGACTCCACACTCCCTGCGTGTGGAGTCAGAGCAGCAGATGGAGCGGGCCTGGCAGGTGACATCATCTTCTGAGTCCCTCCACACTGTGTCGAAGGAAAATTACAGTTCGAGGCTGAAGGCACCACAGACTTCAGAGGAAACCCAATCAGGCAGAAAAACTGCTGGAGGTTCCATTAGCAAGGCAGAGCAGGAAAAAAAAGCACCACCAGGATTCCCACATCCCCACCCTGGTCCTGGGGCTTCTTCCTGCTAAAGATAGTCACAGGACGTGGGGGGGCGTGTGTGTGTGTGTGTGGGGGGGGTGATGCCAGAGTTCTCAGGGCTAGCTCTGATTTTCTTTGCCTCTCTTTCTGCACCCCACAGCAGGGAGACAAGGCCGGGTCCTGAGGGAGGGCAACTCCCCTGATACCCTAGTTTCTTAGCGTGGACTGAACCCGGGTATGAGGCTGAGTCCCTTCAGAACAGGGTCTGGGCAGGTGAGTAAGGGGCGGAGCTGCTCTGTAATGGGAATCCCCTGCCCCGCTGGGACCCTGGTCTGAGGTCAGAGGTGCAGGGAGAGGAGGCAGCTGGGACAGCTGAGAGTTAAGTCAGCCTGTGCTCTGGGCTGCACAGTCCAGTTACAGGGCAGGAAATATCACCCCCCCCGGCCTCAGACCCCACCCCAGGTCGCCAGAGCCACGCGTTTGCAGACCTGGGGAGCAGCAGCGCAGACCCAGCAAATGGCCGGGCAGGTGGGTTCTGGTTCACAGCCCTTGGCCAGGCTGCCCGATTTCACAGATCATCTCCACAGTGAGAACAGCTGCTCTTCCTGTTCGGGGTCCACCTGGAGCTCTCCCCACTGTGCCTGGCCTGGGAAGGGGTGCAATAAATGCCGTGGATCCTGGGGAGGGGCTCTATGACCTCCCCAGGGACATTGCCTGCCCCGGTCTGTCCCTCCCCGCCCCTGTCTGGCAAGGAGCTATGTGCTGTGGCCCAGGGAATCCAGCTCCACTGGGTTCCTCAGTCCACCCAAGTGGCTAAGGGGTGAGGACTGAACTCACAACCAAGGTCTGTTGACCCCAAGCATCCCTGCACTTCTCTACAGCAAAGGGCCCATGTAAAAGTCACAGGGAGCCTTTCTCGGAGAAAAGCTTTTCTCGACAAGGATAGCAAGAAAACAAAGGGCTGATGAGACAGGGCAGGGTACTGGCTGTCCACACCACAGAGCTAGGCTCCATCGCCAGCACCCCACACGGTCCCCTAAGCACTCCCAGGAGTGATCCTTGAGCATAGAGTCAACAGTAAGCTCTGAGAACCACTAGGTATGACTCAAAAACACAAACAAAAAATTATCCAAAGTGGGGAGGGGATAGGCTTGTGTGGGGGAAGGAAGGAAGGAAGGAAGGAAGGAAGGAAGGAAGGAAGGAAGGAAGGAAGGAAGGAAGGAAGGAAGGAAGGAAGGAAGGAAGGAAGGAAGGAAGGAAGGAAGGAAGGAAGGAAGGAAGGAAGGAAGGAAGGAAGGAAGGAAGGAAGGAAGGAAGGAAGGAAGGAAGGAAGGAAGGAAGGGAGGGAGGAGGAGGGAGGAAGAGATGGAGAGAGGGAGGGAGGGAGAGAGGAAGGGAGGGGAGGGAGGGAGGGAGGGAAGAACAGAGAGAAAGTAATAAGCCTCATCTTAAAAAATAAAAAAGCATGCATCGCATGAAAACTAATAAAATTTTTAAGCCACCACCAATTTTTCTTCCCAGGGTCCCCGAGGCCGCCTGTGTCCGAGAAAATGATGATTTCCTCCTCACAGTCAACAGTCAGTGTGTTCCCTGAGGGCCTCGGGGAACTCTTAGTCACAGCCACTATGTGTGGCCTCCCCCTTTGCAGGGGCATATGTGTGCCCACCCACTGCCTCTGTGCCCACCTAGGTTCTGGGCATCACTAAGGTATGGGTTGGCTGAGCTGTGGATCCAAGAATACTATGACCCTAAAAAAAAAAAAAAAATCTGGATGAATGCAAGGAAACAGCCAAAATTCACAGTGCCCACAGAAAATGGCCCCGAGACTAAGCAAAGTAGCCAGGTGCCAGCCCGGTGAAGGGACAGGGAACTTCCCCACCTTCCCCCTGCTCTAGCCCTGGCAGTCAGAACAGGTCCTGGAAGGCTTCCTGCAGGAAGCAGCTCCAGGGGGCCAACACCTCCCTGAAAAACCTCTGGAGATCTCAGCAGGGAGCCAGCCCTTGGCCAGGAAAGACTCTGAGAGTCTTACTCTCTCCAGAGCCTGACAGATCCCCTGGCCGTTTTTTTTTTTCTTTTTTGGGTCACACCCGGCAATGCTCAGGGGCTACTCCTGGCTCTGCACTCAGGAATTACTCCTGGCGGTGCTCGGGGGACCATATGGGGCCGGGGATCGAACCCGGCCGGCATGAGCCGGCCGCGTGCAAGGCAAACGCCCTACCCGCTGGGCTATCTCTCCGGCCCTGGCCGTTTGGGCCATCTTTCCAGAGGGGAAATTGAGGCCTGCCACAAAACTGAGAGTGCCCTGGGCTCAGACCGCTCCTGTGTCTCCAAACAAGCTTGGTTCCCCTTTCTGGTTCTCTGCTGGGCCTGGGGGCCAGGCTGGAGGGAAGGGGGAGGGGACGCTGAAAGTCTCTCATCCTCAGCAAAGCAGGGCAGCAGCCCCCCCCCCTGCCAGGAGCCAACGCCCCCAACCCAGCTGACTCAGTTGGGGTGCAGCAAAACCAGCACCCCGCCTCTATGGCTGGAACATCTTTCCAGGGTCCAGCCTGGCCCTGCAGACCCAGAGCCACCACACTGAAGCCAGAAGCCATAGCAGGGCCACTCACAAAACCCTCACCCCAGCACAAAGCCATGCTGGAGCGGGGCCCATCCAGGCTGCATGCACGCTCCCCACCCAGCCACACAGTGCCCGCCCATGCTACCACCATGGTCCCAGGTTACATGAGGGACAGGCCCAGGCCAGCCCTCAGACTCCACTGTTCGCTCACCAGCATCCACCTTCAGGTCCTGAGGCCAAAAGAGGCTGTGACTAAAGGGTCCCCCTGCCCTGCCAGCCACCCACCCAGCAACATGCAGGCCCTGGACACCAGGCCCAAGACCTGGGCAAGGCTGCCCACTGGGGTGGTCCTGATTCCTGACCCATGCAGGGCCCCATGGCGCCTGACGTCTCCCTTGGTAACACAGAGGATTCCCAGGATGCAGAGCCAGGACCAGCCACGGGACCTTGGGGAAGGGCCCCCACAGGGGCCCTGCTGCTGTCCCTGACATGTGCCAGCCCCCTGGCCCACCTGGCAGGTCTCACACCCAACCCTGCACATGGGTTACAGCGAGGGAGTGAGGCATTGCAGCAGGATCCCTGGCCGACCTTTCCACCAACACATACAGGAGAACCCAGGACTAGGGTCAAGGTCACGGGGGTCCACTCCGAGAGCTGAGACTCCGTAACCACTTCTCATTGGGTCTCAAACAACCACAGATATGCTGCAGCACATTCACACATGGGGGTCCCACACGGCCTCCACCTGCTCTCCGGCCCCATGGACACTCCTTAGGTGGTGCAGGAAAACTGAGGAACACACATCTCTGATGGCCTGATGAGCCCATCTGCGGTCTGGCAGGAGGTTCTGGGTCCTGGTAGGAGGGCACTGGGTGGGGAGTGAGAGGAAGGGGCTCTGGAGGAAAGGCCGCAGGGAGCCACTGAGGGGAAGAAAGTGGCCACCGACCCGGGGCCACCAGCTGTTGCTAACGGCACGGGCATGGTTTCTTCTGGCCTAATCCCCAGAAGGAGCCTGTCACGGGATGCCCTGGCTTTAGCCCAACGAAGGAAATGAGACTCCTCCCTCTGAGTTGAGGAAGAGAGATTGAGACATGGAATCTGATGTCCTGTGTCCCAGCAGCTAGTAGTGATGGAGAAGAGAGAACACACGCTGCAGACCCCGCTCTGTGCTGCCACGTGTGGTGTCGTGCCAAGCCAGAGCATATACCCTGACCCCTAGAGTCCGTCTCCCCTCCTCTGCCTTCTCTCACTTGCTGCTAGGGCCTCTCGGCCTGCAGAACATAATGAGCCCCATGGCCCCTGCCAGGTCCCCTGGAGAGAGCCCTCAGCAGCCAGGCAGCTGTCCCGGAAGGCTAAAATACTCAGGACCCACCAATGGTGGGGAAAGACGCAGGGGGAAGACAGGAACAATGCAGAGCCTGGATTGCCCACTCATGTGTCTCATGTGGTGGAGCACAGGTCTTGCATGCCTAAGGGTCTGGTCTTGATGCCTGGCTTCCCCCTACCCCCAGCACTGCTGAAGTGCTCCCCCTGTGCACAGCCTTTGGAAGACAATCTTGCGTGATGAAGCCAGAGTGCCCCAGAGTCACCTGCCATTCTGATCTCTACAGGAGTCATGCAGTCATTAGGGTGGGGTGGGGAGGAGAATCACTCCTGACGATGCTCAGGGAATTATACACAGGACCAGGAATCAAACCAGGGGCAGGTGGGCACTGGAAGGTGTGGTCTTGTTTTATTTCATTGGGAGGAGGGGGTGGATTACCTGGAGATGCCACATTTTTTCCTGGCTCTGTGCTCAGAGATCACTCCTGGTGGGACTTAGTCCCCCATACGTGGTGCCAGGGATCAAATCCAAGTCAACTGTGTGCCAGACATGTGCCCTCTCCACTTACACACTGTACTGTCTCTCCGGTTCCTTTAAGCCATTAAACTCAGCCTTTCCCTGTGGCGCCTCAGACAGTTTCCCCACAGGCCCTGAAATCACTGCACACGACAGACATTCGTGGAGTGATTTACTACGCACACAGACAAGACAAAATAGACAAGAGGGAGCCGGTAGACGAGGAATTGGGCGCTGTGATTATAAACCAACAGAGGAGTTTATAACTCCAATCTGGGAGGCATGATCGCATGCCACCAAACAGGAAAGCAACATTTACCTAGTTATCTGGTTTGAGTAATCTGAACGTGAATGTTAAAACAATTCAAGGAAGAAAGGGATTTGAGGCCTCAGACCTCAAATCCCTTCTGGCTCCCTTCTACCCCTCGCCAGTCACATGCAGTCTTACCCAGATCCCACAGAGGCACACCAGGAATGGAGGGAGGAGAGCCTCAGGTCCACTCCCACAAAGCCCAAAGATGACCCCGCATCTAGCAACATTGCTGCCCGTGCACAAGGTCACCTAAGTCTCCGAGTCCAGTCCTCTGCCCTCGATACCCTTCTGTCCTCTCCTTTCCTTCCCTTCCAGAGCTCTGGGGATCAGAGGCAGGAAACGATCATTCTTCAGAACTCGGGGGAGAGGGGGTAGGTGGGGAGCTGAGATCCAGAGAAAGCAAAATGTAAATGATGCAGAAAGAGACCAAGACATGAATATTCATCGCCCCTTCCCTGATGAGGGAAACCAGATTTGTGGAGGGTTCATTGAGCTCCATTTTCCTCTGAATTCCTCAGAGCACGCTCACAGTCCAAAGCTCGCCCTTCTGCCTGAGCACAGGAAGCAAGGCGGGGGCAGGGGTGTCCTGCATCCAAGGCTGGGGGGCTTACACAGGTGCACAGGGATGTGATCACCCACCAAGCTGCACACGGTAAGCCCGCACAGGCCCTGGCTGTATTCAGAGCTCATTGTTAAAATAAGAGCCAGAAGACTGGCAGATCTCTTCCAGTCCTCCCAGGCCTATTCCCAATGTGACAGACTCTGGGAATCTTCCTCTCTTCCTCTGGGCACTCACATGAGAGTGAGTGCCCAGCTCCTCGCCCTGCCTTGGAGGTGCCCCAACACAGCTTCCTGACCCAACACACAATAATGAGGGGAAGAATTTCCTCCAGGCCACTCACTCAGAGGAGGGCACAGCTGGGACTGGCTCTGGGTATCCAGACCAGGCAGAGGCAATTGTCTAGTGTCAAAAGAGCAAATTGCAAACCATCTACAACCGCTGTCCGCCCCACAGTTGTGTGTCTCGAGGTGTGTCTCCCATCCGCTGCGGGCAGGGTTCTGCGTGCCGGGCAAGGGCTCTCTGGCTCTGCTCATTCCATCAGCACTGCCTGCATAACACTACCTGAGACCCCCACAGCCAGATGCTCTCAGTCAAGGGTGGCTCCCTAGCTCTGCCCATCCCCAGATGCAGCACAAAGTCTGAAACTCCCCGGAACCAGTCACTCTGAGCTGACTGGACCTGACTAGCCCCCATGTGGGTGAGCAGTAGGCAATTTTCTCCAATACACTGTGTCTCCTTTAAAAAAAAAAAAACCCTCAGGGCTGGAGAGATAGTACAACAGGCGAGTGCTTGCCCTGTCCACCATCAACCGAAGTTCAATCCCTGGGTCCACAGCATGGTGCCCTGAGCCCTACCAGGAGTGATCCCTCAGTACAAAGCCAGGTAAGCTCTGAGCACCGCCAGGCACGGCCCCAAAACTAAAACAGCCCTCAGAATCATCCTGTCCCAAACAACGCTCTTGTTTCCATCTCTCCCTGCAAGGTAAGGAGTGAGGCAGGAAGCCCAGGAGGTCATCTGGGCTGACCACGTTAGGGTGCCAAGGGACCCTTTTTTAGAGGCGGTGGCAGCAGTTCTCCCCTCCCACCCCCAGTGTGCACTGAGGGTTAATTAGCAGTAAACAGATGCCACTATTCACCTCCGTGCTGTTATTTCCCCGTGTGCAGCCATAATTGTCTGTTTTGTGACAAGATGTTTGCATTTGAGCTAAAATTGCCTCTTCCGTCCAATTTGTGGCAATTCGGTTCGGGCGCGGTACGAGGAAGAACTTGGCTCCTCTCGTGACAGAGGCGCCTTCATGGGGGTAGATGAAAGGAGGAGACAGGGCGGGGTGGGTTAAAACAGAACCAATCTGTCATTTTAGCCATCACAGGCGTAGGCCGCGGAGGAGGCAGCTTTCCAAGACACACACACCAGCATACAAACACTCTTTCTGCTGGAGCAGCCCTGGCCAAAGAGCTGGCAGCCGCGGGTGAGCGGAGGCGGCCTTAGCAGGCCCACCCCAGCACCTCCCGTGTACCCACAGCCTTCCACAGCCCCAGCCTCAAGGGAACCCCTGTCTCCTCGGCGATCAGGGCCCGTAAATGTGGTCAGATAAGTTCCAGCTTGGAATCCACAGCTGAGTAATACTCAGGCTTCATAATGCTGGACACAAAAGAAATCCAGTGGCCCAATATAAATGCAGCCAGGGCGGAGTATGAATCCACTCCTCAGCAAGGCTTTGCTACATGTCCACTCATTCGCCCAGCAGCCAATAAAGTGGCTACCATGGAACCAGGCCATACGTGGTCTACAGAGGTCAATGACACCCACAGCCCAGAACGTGCTGAATCCTGTAGGACCCACAATCCAGAGCTGATCATCCAGCTGCAAGGGATGGAGCACGGAATCACCAGTGCTCGGCTCCACCCCTGACCCCAAACACAGCCCAGAGTGGGAGAGGAACTCAGCGCTGAGCCTAAACAATGTGTGTCTAGTGAGAGGCGGGCACTCGCCTGCCTGGCCCGCCCTCTTAAGCATGGTGGCCTCTATGTACTGAGCATTTGTCATGTATCAGAGAGAACTTTCTGTGTGGTCTTCATCTGTCAGGTAACCAGAAACAAACAAATAACCCCAAGGCCCCACAGCCCGGGGCGGTGGTCAGGAGGGACATTATTACCCCAAATGTGTTTCCTCCCTGCCTCCCACCCAAGTAGAGGAAGGAGCGGCCAGTCTTCACCCAGGCCCCACTCCACTGTGGGCTCTCCCAAGGAAACCCCAGCACCATGTATCCATATTAGTCCAGATTGCCCTGCCTGGTGTAAGATGAGTCGCCCATTAGCAAATTATTTGCTCAGATAAGTGGCGGCACACCGGAAGTTGTCCTGGAGAAGTTGTGTCTACAGAAAGCTGCTTTGGGGGGCCTCAAAACATACAATCCCCAGCCCAGGGCAATGTCTCAAATACCAGGTGGCCTGCAGTGCTCCCAGGAGGCACACGGCCTGCCTGTGTACCTCAGAGCAGTGTGCACCCCACTCCTCAGTGGGGGTAAGTATCAGATAAGAAGCAAGCCCAGCCAGTGGGATGGCACCCCCAGGGCCAGAAGACAGCTTAGGACAGGGCCAGATGGCCCCGCCAGGCTCAGAGATCCCACAGACTTCAGCATTCGGGGCAGTGTCTGCCCGGCTCGCGTCCAGTACTTTCCTTGCTGTTCCCTTGGTCTCCATCTGCCTTGACTTGAGGAAGCAAGATGTCCCAGACACACTGAGGACCAAAATCAAGTCTTACAAAAACACGGGAGATGTCAGGCACCCCAGGGACCCCAGAATGACCTGTTCGGTCCTCATTTTATGGGGAAGTGGGGCGCACAGGGGAGAGTCAGCCCACCCCCAACTAGCACTTGTAAAGTGTGGTCACTTCTCACGCCCCCTGCTGAATTCTCCCTTTCCCCGCTCTTCCCTCTCCCCACCCCCATAGTATATTTGTTGGGGGGAGGGTTCAGAGGCAGCAGGAGGGAGAGTTCCCAATGCCCCCCCCCACCATTCACCACTGCTATTCCACGTGTCACCTGCAGGAGACCCCACCTCACTGGGCATGTTTTGATACTGATGGTGGCCACCTCTTTCCCGCCTCCACTGCATCCACGCCAGGCTGCCCAGGGAGGTGAGGGGCCAACGGAACATTTCAGTCTTTGTAAGGAGCACCACGTGTGGAGCACCCATGGGAGGGAAACATGCAGAGCTGCTGTCTGCTCCGTCTCCCCCTCGAGCACTTCTTACACCACAGAGAGAGAAGCTGGTGACTAGAAACAGCAAAGTCTTCCACGAGGTCGAGCTGGGATTCCAGCCCACCTCGATCCAGCTCCAAGGCCAGGCTATAAAATTCACACATCAGTCATTTAAGAGACCAAAGTGAACGTTCAAAGTGAGAGTCTGTGGCAGTGCACAGGGGGCACGGGGGTGACACATTGGTTCCAATGGTGCCAACAACACTCCCAGCATTTCTGGAGCTTTTCTTTGGAAATTGCCTGCCAGTGTCATTTGCATGCCACCAAGAGCCTTGACGTTCCATCCTCGGTATCTGTGCATTTGGAGGACCAGAAGTACCTTAGCCACATTGGCTTGCGCTCTCACTCTTGCTTGCAAACTACCTCTGACAGTTTCCTGCAAACACAGTGACATCCGAAGGCTGAGCGATGTCACCCAGCAATGCTGGAAGGTTCCATCAAGACTCACAGACAGACGCTCTGCTTCCACTTGAGGATGAGCTCTGCGTGCTCAGCTCTTCACGTCCTGAACATGCAGGGAAGCATTTCAGAGGCCAGACACTGTTGTGTAACACTAAGGATGTGGGGGCAATAGAAAACCCTTGTCCTCTCAGAGCCCTCCACCTGGGCACACTACTTCAGGCAATTTTGATTATTTAGTTCTTCTGTTGTTTGTCTAAGGACCAGATCCGGTGTTCAGGGCTTACCCAGGTTCAATCACCAGAACCCCCTATGATGCCCCTGAGTACTGCCAAGAGTCACCCTTGAGTGCAGGGTTGGAAATAAGACCTTAGGATCACCCAGTGTGGCACAAAAGGAAGGAAGGAGGGAAGGAAGGAGGAAGGAAGGGAGGGAGGGAGGGGGAGGCAGGGAGGGAGGGAGGAGAGGGAGAAAGTGAGAGAGGGAGGGAGGAAGGAAGAAGGAAAGAAGGAAAAGGAAGGAAGGAAGGAAGGAAGGAAGGAAGGAAGGAAGGAAGGAAGGAAGGAAGGAAGGAAGGAAGGAAGGAAGGAAGGAAGGAAGGAAGGAAGGAAGGAAGGAAGGAAGGAAGGAAGGAAGGAAGGAAGGAAGGAAGGAAGGAAGGAAGGAAGGAAGGAAGGAGAAGGAAAGAAAGAAAGAAAGAAAGAAAGAAAGAAAGAAAGAAAGAAAGAAAGAAAGAAAGAAAGAAAGAAAGAAAGAAAGAAAGAAAGAAAGAAAGAAAGAAAGAAAGAAAGAAAGAAATTGCCAAAAAATCTTGACACCACCACCAGCAGAATTCCAAGCTACGATCTGAGCTCACACCATCCAGCTCTGGAAGCACCTTGCAATGACACTGAACAAGCCAAAATGCGCCATGGTCCTCATCCGGACATACCTGTTGCATTCCACTGGGGTTTAGAAACACAGTCACAAGTTCTGCCCACTGCTCTCTCAGCACTCATCTTGAACTCACTTGGCCAAAACATGACATGTGACCTATATATACGGGGTGGGCTAAAGGGAGGTAACACTTTCTGGGGGTCCAGGGGTACACACCGCAGGGAGACAGTCAGGCCTGAGATGCAGCCGCTGCCATCCTTTCCTCCGTGAGCTCCTGCTGGTCAGGAGAGAGCAGAGGGACAGACAATGCCATGTAATCATGGGGTCAAGTGCAGACCACCAAATCAATTAACCCTGCCTTACCCCAGGGGAGACTGGGGCTGCTCTGAGGTTCTGCGCTCTCTTTGTCATGGCACCTTTGGGGTCTGTGTTCTCTTTGCAACAAGAGGAGGCAGGAAAGGCCCTTGGTCCCTTTGCTTTAAGAAATAGAGTAACTTGGATTAGAGAAATACTACAATATGGAAGGTACTTGCTTGCACATGGCCAACACAAGTTCCATCCCTGGCACAACTGGTCCCCCAAACCCTACCAGAAGTGATCCCTCAGCACAGAGCAGGAGCAAGCCCTAAGCACCCCTGGGTATGACCTAAATATAAAACAAACAGAAAAGCAGAGTAACCTAAGCTAAAGGCAGGGACAAGAAGTGGAAAAGTGGAACAGGAAAGGAGAGGCTCGGAACTGTCTCCCTGGAGACAGACAACAGTATTGCAATGGAGCCCACCAAATGTGACCCGACTCCTGTCGGACAAGTACCACCAGCAACACACAAAAGCCTATATTCTTGGGTCACTGCAGAATAGAGAGAACAAACTGATATCTAGCTCCTAGAGAGGCTTCTGTGAGTTAAAGCCGTTGAGGTGTTCAACACCAACACCTGGTACTTAGCAAGACCCAAGAGACACCCACTGTTATTGGGTCACAGAGATAATAATTATATGACAGCAAGAAATAGCAGAAAGTCCTGTAATCCTGCGTGTCCCCTCCCTAAATCTTCCTGCTTCAGGGCACACTGCTACATCTCCCAAGATCCCTTGCAGTTAAGTTCCATGTGACAAGTTCTGGCCAATGGGTAGTGTGGGCGGTAGTGATGCAAATGACTCCCAGGACAATTCCCAAACCATTCCTCACCACCTTTCTCATTCCCCATCTGTCAGATGGATACAATGGATCATGGAAAGGCCTTCAGGGGTCCTGTACAGGGGGAACATTTTATTAGGACAAGGGCTATTTGATATTTATAGCACAACTGTGGGCGGGGCATCCAGGCAGACAGCCACAAGCAGCTGACAGCCGCATCCATGTCTATCCTGTCAGGGGCCAGAGCCAATTTGGGGGCTATACCACAGGTTCAGAGATGGAAGCAACCATAATCTCTCAGTGATGACATGGAGCAAATTTTAACCCCCAAACACCCCCCACCACACACACACACCATACCATCAATGGGACAATATGAATGAGACAGAAACTTCCACAGTATCAAGTCACAAGTTGGGGTTCTCTGGACTGACTCATGTGCATAACCAAGTCTCAAGGTGAATTCACAAACCCCTGGGGGTCACTGCTTCCAACTCCACTGCACAGACAACAAAGATGAGACACGTAATATGGTCCCAGAGAGAAATAAGTGACTGTAACTGGTTAGGAGCAGCCAGCGTGAGGAAGAACCAAAATCAGCTCAAGAAAAACAGTAGGTACAGGCAAAAAGATGCACATGACAACCTCTTAATGTATGTATTGTAATCCACAATGTGGAAGGGAAGGAAGAGAGAGAGAGAGAGAGAGAGAGAGAGAGAGAGAAAGGGAAAGAAATAAAGAACCTGCCACAGAGGCAGACTAGGGAGGGGGAGGGAATCAGGGACATTGGTGGTGGGAAATGGGGACTGGTGGAGGGATGGGTGCTGGAATATTGTATGACCGAAACCCAAATGTGAACATCTTATGATCATCTTTGTAACTGTATATCTCACGGTGGTATAATAAAATATTTAAAAAATAAAAACAATAGGAAGATGACAAGGTGAGAAGAAATGAGAATACCCAGCAGCGACAGGCTCTGCATGAGGAGAAGGACGTCTGAGGAAGCAGACTCCTGAGAAAGGGGACCTCCCTGAACGTGGGTGCCCACATGCGCACCCTGTAGCTGTCTAAACCTATTCACGTGTTTGTGTGTCATGTCAGTGTCTTGAAACTGATCCCATCAGTGGGACTTTATATGAATAACAGGTGGTTTTTATGCCAAGAGAATAAGTAAATGCTGCAAATAGAGGCTTTCTCCAAGACATGAAGTCCTTAAACCTGTTCTAACACAGCATGAGATAAACAGCTGTCCGCTAAGTATAATAGAAAAGAGACAACAGGAAGAATTCTAGGCTGAGAGAACAGCATGTATGAAAGGTCCAGAGGGATGAAAATGAAAAGTTTAATAAAACAAGGGCAGTATAATATGCTGAGTGCAAAGGGCTTGGAAAGGCAGTTAAGGGGATGAGAGAGAGAAATGAGGGGAACAAATGAGAGAAAGAGATAAGAGATAGAAGAGCCAGATCTTGTGGGAGGGTCACCCTAAGAATCTGTTCTAGTCACTGCCAGCGATATAATAAAACATCTCAAAGTACAGAGAAAACAAACATTTTACTCTGTACAGCATTTTGAAGTCAGGGTTTAAGGGAGGGACCAATAGGCCAGTGCATCTCTGGTTAGTTAGTTTCGGGGCTACACCTGGCAATATGCAGGACTTACTCCTGGCTCTGTGCCCAGGGATCATTCCAGGTGCTGCTCAGAGGATCCTGAGGTGCCAAAGAGTGAACCAGGTCAAGGACGTGGCCCACTGCTCCTTGGGGAGCATCTCTGCCACTCCAGGTCCCTCCCTTAAACCCTGACTTCAAAATGCTGTACAGAGTAAAATGTTTGTTTTCTCTGTACTTTTGAGATGTTTTATTATGTCGCTGGCAGTGACTAGAACAGATTCTTAGGGTGACTCTCCCACAAAGGTCACATGTCAGGCTGTCTGACTGCCTCACTGAGGTGGCTGGGCCACCAAGGGGCAGTGTCCTTCTTGCCTCCTTACCTCGTGTCAGAAGCCACAGGATCATTGCCTTCCACTGCTCTGGTAACAGCAAGTCTCCAAAGTAGCCCCAATTCAAACACAACAATTCCCATTGCACCAGGAGCTGGGGTTCTCTGAGGACCTCAGAAGTCTGGCGACCAACCACACTGTCAGTAACCCCGGTACTCACCGCCTGCTCCCTGGGACCTCATGAGAGGCTCAGGAGACCCACAAAGGAAAGGGCTAGAAGAGAAAGCATGGATGTGCCTGAGACCCAACCCTCACCCCCAACCACAGTAGGGCTATCCAGGAGCCCAAGAAGTTGTCACTACATCACCCAGGAACAGGCCTGGGGACTCTGCTGTCACGGTCAGGCAGCCCCAGAACCAAGACAGCTCCCTCCTCAAGCAGCTTATGAGCAGGTCTGGGGGACCTCTACTCACACCAGCACCTGGATCTGGAAAGGTGGACCCACAACCTGTTTCCTCCAGCTCCACTCCCTCAGTCTGCACCAGCAGGCACCCCACCTGGCAGAAAGGTCAGTTATGCAAGCACCCCTCAGCAGCCTGCCAGCCTCTGCCACCAAGACTCGCTGCCAGGCCCTGGAGCAGGACTGCTGCAGCCTGCAAGGCCAGCTGGTGCTGTGACTGTCATTCCATGGAGGAGCAGGACAGCCTGCCCACACCTGGGGACAGCAAGGGCGGTGGGAAACAGCTAAAAATGGTGCAGTTGTCAACAAGAATCCCAAAAAAAGTCTCTTCCGATTCCTTGGGGTCTGATTAGCCCACACCCATCACCTCAGAGACATGTAGGCCAGCCCGTTAGCATTCACTCTTCTCAGGCATGTGCAAAGGACAGGGTGGGGATCCCAGGGAGCTCCTTCAGACCTCAGAAATCATGCAAACAGCCTGTCATTGGGGTTGGGATCTGCCCTTACATCCCCACAATTCCTTGGGCTCTCTGACCAACTGGTTTTCAAGTCTCAAGTTCTCTTCATGTATCACTGAAAACGGGCTGGAGAGCTAGGACAATGAGCTAGGACAATGCTTGCCTTGCATGCAGCCAACCTGGGTGCTATCCCCAGTACCCAAGTACCCAAGATGGTCCCCCAGCACCATCAGGAGTGATGCCAAGAGTAAGTTCAGAGCACTGCCAGCTGTAGCCCCCAAAAAAAATGATCAGTGCACTGTTTTTAATGTCTCGTGCAAATGTAACTTCACCCAGCTAGACATCGTGTGAAGCAGGTATAGGGACATGTGGGTTGAACTCTGTACCATTTCAGGGCATCACTCCCGTCTACAAGGAGTATGGCCACCCTGGGTGATGCAAAGTGGCCACTGAGAAATGATGCTCTCAAACCTGAGCACCTCTGGGTAAAGGAGAAACATGCTTGTGTAGATTCGCAGGTGGAACATTCATCTCTTGCTCCCAAATATTCCATGCAGAGGGTTTGGCAGGCAAAGGAGCACAGGCCACAGCACCAGCTGGTCTCCAATGAAATCCACAGAGACGTAATTATGCACTTCCAGGCCTTGGAAGAAAGGAGCAAGGATCGATCTTTTCTGAGGCTAGGGGAGATTCACAGACACTGTGAGTTACCACTGCCTTCTTCTGAGTGTGCAGATTAAATTCTCTGCCCCAACGACATCCAAAAGGCGCTTTCTTTATAACAGATCGGGAATTCAGACATATTTATTTGCTTTTCATAGAATCCCCATTCTTTTTAATAACATAGTTTCAGAGCTTGAAATATGAGCAAATAGCATATGGGAATAATAAGGCACCTGCCACATAAGGCTGCCTAGGCCCATGGTTTAATGATCAGGATTTGCTGCTAGGTGTCAAACATTTCCACTCACCCAGGTTCTGCTGCATATACATGCGTGCATACACACACAGGCACACACACACATACACAGGTGTGTACACACAGGAACACATACAGGCATGCACACACACAAGCGTGCAAACACACACACCTCTGTGTTTTGAAGGAAAAAAAGATGCCTGAAATCTGCATTCTCATAAGCTTCAGTGTATATTAATATTTTAAACAGTAGGTGAGGCCAGAGAGATAATACAGCAGGTAGTAATGCTTGCCTTCTCCACAGCTGACCTGGGTTCGATCCCTGGCACCCATATGGTCTCCTGAGCCCTGCCAGAAGTGACGCCTGAGCAAAGAGCCAAAAAAAAAAAAAAGTAAGACCTGAGCATTGCAGTCACAGTGCACAAATAAGTCCTGTGCCTAGCCCAAAAGGATAAAAAAAAAATTTACAAATTGAAAATAGTGGTTTCTGGGGCCGGAGCGATAGCCCAGCGGGTAGGGCATTTGCCTTGCACGCGGCTGGCCTGTGTCGGCCCGGGTTCAATTCCCGGCATCCCATATGGTCCCCTGAGCACCGCCAGGAGTGATTCCTGAGTGCAGAGCCAGGAGTAACCCCTGAGCATTGCCGGGTGTGACCCAAAAAGCCAAAAAGAAAGAAAAAAGAAAATAGTGGTTTCTGCAAGGAAAAGACATCTAATTCATCCTATGAGTCCAGAGTCCCCCATCACAGACAGGGGATCTGAATGAAAGCACATAACAGACCTAGAGTTGTGAGCAACATGCCCAGCTATCAGGTAGCAAAGTGGTCATTACCCTATTTTCCAGCAAGTAAACTAAGCATCAGAGAGATTAAACGGTCTAGAAAAACTTTCAGGCTATGTTCTATTTGGTTGAACAGAATTCTCTGTTACATCCCACCTTGGGACCATGCCTGAGTCCACACACCAAGTCCTGTTTTCAGTGCGGTCTGGGGCCTCTGGTTTCCCACTCCCTGTGGAAGGGATCCTCTGCATATGCATATCCTCTGCGTATGGCACGCAGATGGATCACAGCTCTGCTGGGGGCAGGGGCCTCAGCTGATCCCTGCCACCCTTCTAAGTTAGCTCAGCCCTCAGTCAGCTCAGTATGTGACCCTAGCCGGTTCCTTCCTCCACCCCCACACCCGTGTCTGAACGGTGTCACTACGCACGATCCTGAAGATGAAACAAGATTAACAAAGATCACAGGAATCACTCAAAATAAATTTATTCTTTATGTCTCCGTTTTCTCTTCTGTCAAATGCAGAGGGCAAAAGGAGTGACTACACAGAGTTCTGAAGATGACACAATACGATACAGAGGGGCCTGAGAGAATGCTTGGTGTTATGATCACCGCTTGGCAAAGTGGTTTGTGTATATGTAGGTTTGGTTTGCTTTGGTTTGGGGCCACAGCCAGTTGTTCTCAGATGTTACTCCTGGTTCTGCATTCGGTGATCACTGCTGGCAGTGTTCAGAGAACCATATGGAGTATGAGGCATCAAACGCATGTCAGCCATGTACAAGGAAGTACTCTACCCACTGCTCTGGTCTATGTCTATTGTGTGTGTGTGTGTGTGTGTGTGTGTGTGTCTATTTTTCTTAAGAATCCAGTTGCAGCAGCTCACCTAAAACACCTGGTCGAAATAAGAGCACAAGGGCTCAAGAGACAGTACAGCAAGTAGGACGCTCACCTCACATGTGACCACCCGGGGATTTGATCCCCAGCATCCCATATGCTTCCCCAAGCACTGTCAGGAGTAATTCCTGAGTGCAGAACCAGAGGTAACCCCTGAGCATCACCAGGTGTGCTCCAAAACCCAAAAATAAATTAAATAAAAGCATAAAGAAGTGTTACGAACAATGACAAGCTGAAAAGGGGAAGGAAAACAAAGACAGAATTTGGACACTAGACAACTGTTCTATGAAGCAGGTTCAAGAACGTACTGTGAATTCTAGGTCTGTGCAATGAAACGGATTCTCTTCTCTCTGCAGTCAAGATGTGAAGGGAGCAGGTACTAGGTAAGGGAGAACAGTAAGGACAAAAGCTCTTCCACATGAGGTTTCTCTTTTCATCACTAAAGACATTTTAAAGCCCTGTCTCGCATTTAAATAGCACCATCCCTGGAGAGACCTGTTTCAGTTTCATTACCGTCTGTGTTCAGAGAGTACAAATAGAAACCTTCGTGATTTTATTAGTTTCCATGCAACTCAGGAGAGATTTGCATGATAACATTTCAGCTCCTGACTTCAAGAAGGGGCCAATTAAAACTACAGTGCTTGCCTTGCCTGTCACTGAGAATATGAAAAGGTTCCTCGATTTTTTTTTTAAGCTTCGTCATACCTCATTCCTGGCCATAAATGAACTCTTCAGGGCTACCAAGGCAACAACTACTACCAAAATATTTAGTTCGTTTTGGAAGAAATACTTTCACTTCCCGCTGTGAGAGAGAAACCCCAGGGAGAAAAATAGAAGGCAGCGTCTACATCTAGGGTTCTATCGCCTATTCGCTCCTGAGCACCCAACAGCCACCTGGTGCTCTGTGGCTCTGGGTCGTGCTAATGTCATGGAGCTGTGATAAGTTAAAATGGAGTATGCACCTTGGCAGCATCCTCTAATTGGTGTTATATAACCCTCGGAGATGATTCTGGGAGTGCCACCTTTTTAGTCTATTATCAAAGAGTTTCTCCATCTTTCCTCCATGCCAAAAAGGAAAAGGAAAACTTCAAGACGGGCATGACCCTATCATTAGAAGCTCAGTTCACCAAAACCTATTTTGGGGACTTTTCTATTCACGACAAGTGGGATGGTCTTTCCCAGGAGGCCTCCATGCCCACATTCTTAAACATTCGCCTCATCCAAGTCAGCACTGACGTTTTGGGGACAAGTCAATCAACTGTGACTCTAGAGTTCTGCAAGAGAACCAGAACTTCCTGGTTGCCCACTGCCTGGATTGATGCCATCTCAGGTTCTTTTTTGGGTGGAAATCATAGCTCTGAAATCTGGTTCAGGAAATGACACTTAGGGCTGAAGAGATAGGACAGTTGGGAAGGTATTTGCCTCACCTGCGGCTGACCGGGTTCGATCCCCAGTACCCCAATTGGTCACCTAAGATGCCAGGAGTGATCTCTGAGTACTCCTGAGGTCAAAAAGTAAGCCCTGAGCACCTACTTCTAGGATGAAGACCTCTAAATCAAAGTTATCCTGGCTACTTCTCATACAACTGAATTTAATAATCCTCAAAGGAGAAATATTAGCCACCACATCCCACACCCCACAAATATGTACCCAGTACCAGAAAGCATGTGTCTGGGAAGAAAATGTGAACAAAGACCACTGGGATTCTCTCCAGAAGATGGAACTTAGAGAACATTTCCCATTTAAAAAATGTAGTAATTGTGGGGTGGGGGAGAAACAGAGTACAGTGGGCAGGGCACTTGCCTTACACATGACCAACCTGAGTGCAATCCCCAGCATCCAATAAGACCCCAGGACCCCCCATCAGGAGTGATCACAGAGGCAGGAACAACCCCTGAACTCCAAAAAATATCAATTGTGGTAGAATCATTAATGTCAAAAGAGGGGTTCGACAGGGTGATACCATTTCACCAAAACTCTTCAGTGCCACCCTCGAGAACATCATGCGACAATTAGAATGGGAAGGAATGGGAGTGAAAATAGATGGTCGGCAACTACATCACCTCCGCTTCACTGATGACATCGTTCTAATAACACCAAACATTAGCCAAGCGGCACAAATGCTGGCTGACTTCGACCGAGAATGTGGAAAGATAGGTCTACAGCTGAATCTAAAGAAAACCATGTTTATGAAAAATGAACTAGTTCCAGAGGCCCCATTCACTCTCAATGAATGAAACAAACATCTCTGAATGCAACAGTTATGTGTACCTAGGACGAGAAATCAACATGACGACGACCTAAAACCTGAGCTGCACAGGAGGAAGAGAGCGGCATGGAATGCCTTCAAAGGCATCGAAGAAATAGCTAAAAGGACAAAGAATCTCTGGCTGCGGGCACACCTCTTTGACTCCACCATTCTCCCTGCATTAACATACACCTCAGAGACCTGGGCCCTACGAAAGCAGGATGAGAATGCTATTCGGGTCTCCCAGAGAGGAATTGAAAGAGCTATGCTTGGAATATCACGCCTCACTCAAGTGAGAGAAAGAATCCGGAGTTCTGACCTCCGTTGCTATTCCAGAATCAGGGATGCTGTCTCATTTGCCAAGGCATCGAAAATCAGATGGGCTGGACATGTAATACGATTTGGAGACAACTGCTGGACTAGAGCCATTACAGACTGGATCCCATGGGATGTCAAAAGATCACGTGGCCGCCCACCTACAAGATGGTCTGACTTCCTTGTCAAGACCCTGAAGGAACTATTTGAGGCTATTCATATTCCTGAATCAACCAGATGCCTTTTGGGCTACATTGGCACGTGATAGGGTCCAATGGACATGTTACTGGCGCCCGCTCGAGCAAATCAATGAATAACGGGATTCATGATACAACATAAAATTGATCATCTTGACCATTTTAACGGTACCGTGGAGAGTGACTAAGAGCATTCACAAAGCTGTACAGGACTTTTTCATCTTGTAGAACTGTAACTCTGCACCCACTCACCAGGTCTGTCCCTGCTCCCTCTCCCCTGCCGTTAGCAGTGCAATCATTGTTCCAGTTTCCTGGAACTCCTCGAGGTCTCTTTCTGTCTTGGGCTAACATCCAAGACCTTTAGGGCTCAAACATGCTCTAACATGTGTATTATTTCTCTAATCCCAATAGCATTTCACTTAGTTCAACCATTTACCCATCACTGGACATCTGGATTGGTTCCCATTTTGGTTCTTGGGATAATGCTGCCATGAACCTGGGTATGTCCGTGTCTTTTTTTTTTTGGCTATGGACCAGAAGTGGAATGGCTGGATCATACAGAAAACATTTTTTTTAATTTTCAGAGGAACCACCATGCAGCCGCACCTACACTGTCCCAGCAGAGAGTGAGAATTTCTCCAACCCTCCCCAACGCCTGCTACTTTCTGAGTTTATACATTATCACCATCTTAGTGGATGTGTACTATCCTTTCTTTCTCTTTTTTTTTTTTTTTTTTTTTTTTGGTTTGTTTGATTTTGTTTTTTGGACCACATCCGGCTATGTTCAGGACTTACTCCTGGCTCTGCACTCAGGAGTCACTTCTGGAAGTGCTCAGGTAACCATATGGGATGCCAGGAATTGAACCCAGGTAGGCCACATGCAAGGCAAACACCCGCCTGTCTGTACTATCACTTGGGCCTTCTTTCACTTTAATGGACTGAGGGTCTATGATTCATAATACTATTAATGATAGTTTCCCATGTACGAAATTCCAACACCACACCCATCACCAGTATACCCACTTCCCTCTTCCAAGAACCCCAATGACCCTCCTTTTCACCCCCTCCCCAAGGATCAGTTGTGTGGATCAGTTCCCTCACTGTGTCGCCTTTGGCCCTTACTGCAGCCTTCCTGTGTGTCTTTAAGGACCACATTGAGAAAGACCATTCTGTGTTTCTTCCTTTCCTTCTGACTGCCTCACTCAGCATTAATCACAATATCCTCTCCCTCTCTCCCTCCCTCTCTCTGTCTCTCTCTCTTCCTTTCCTTCTGACTGCCTTCACTCAGCATTAGACACAATATCCTCTAGCTCTAGCCATGCTGTAAATTGCACGATTTTGTTCTTTATTATAGCTGCATAATATTCCATCATGCACTGAGACCACAACTAGTGGATCTGTTCATCCACCATGGGCATTTGGTTTGTTTCCATATTTTTGGTTATTGTACTAAGCGCAGCAATGAACATGGCTGTGCATTTATCTCCTGGATTAATGTTCTGCGTTTTGGGAACAAATGCCAAGAAGCAGCATGGATCTGTTTTACTGGAGTTCCAGTCCTATATTTTAGATAAACCTCCACACAAGCCTCTGCACTGCTGAGTTTTCCACAATGAACATAAAGCACAGAGGATTAAGCACAAACGTGTAAAACACTCAAGATGTAAAAAGAAACCTTGTTTTCCCTTTTTTTTGGGGGTGGGGGGACAACTCAGAAGTGCTAGGGTCAGGGGAATCAAACAGTATTAGGGGAGCCAACCCAGAGGCCTCCCCATGAAAAGCAACACTCTGGCTTTGGAAGCATCTAGAAAAACCATCTCATCAGGGCAAAACAGGACTACAGAGGAATCTGACGATTTCAGTTCCTTTTATTTAAACTGAAGTAAACCACTGAAGACTGCACTCAGCTCCAGACACCATTCCGAGAGCCTTCCAGAAACTTACTGTGGACCAGTCATGTCCACCACCCCCACGGGAGAAATGACATACTTCCCAAGCAACTGAAATTACCCCTCTGAGTGCTGTAAGAAAAGTGTCCCAGATGTGCCAAGAAGGGAAATGGCATCAGCAACTACTGCCAACTGGGCAAACTTGGGGATCATCTCCGGCATTTGGGTTAAACCCTTTCATCTTCCTCCAAGTGCTGATGTCCAAGTTCCCCTCTTGACTAACATGGGACACCCAGCTTTTCCTTTCCGAGAACCACGGGGGCTGGGGGGACATACCTAGCAAAGCCACAGAGGGGTCAATCCCCTCCACAATTTCTCTCAAGAGGAGAGGAATTTCACTCTGCTCTCACACGCACACAGAGCAGAGCCCTGCTCAGCCATGCAACCCCTTCTGTCTGGACGGTGGACCCCCACCCCATTAAGACAGTTAATCATATGGAACTTCTTGCTTGAAAAGCAAATCACCTGCCCACGGGGAAAACACTCTACCCATGAGTCTTTACTCCGCAGACACGGGGCTGTTCCTCAAGGCTTATTCTTTGTGAATACATTCCCTCAAAGGTGAAGGGAATAAACACAAAATCCATCCAATTAGACAGTGATCCAGCCTTGAGCGCCCAGAGGAGAGATTCTGCGTTTGTTTATGTATATCTCCCTCTCCGCTCCACCCCTGCCTCTCTTCACCTTCACACCTTTCCTCGTGTCTCTCTGAGCTTTCTTCCCATTCCAAAAAGAAGGGAAAGTGGCAGCTGCAGCACAGAGGCCTAGAGCAGAAGTGAGGAGACAGCAAGTGAGGAAGGGACACGCCCCAGTGCAAGGGATGATCTGTACTTGTGACCCTCAAAGAGATCCAAGACCCCCTCCCTGCCCTTTCTCCCTCGGGAAGAGGTGGCACCTCGAAAGCAGAGGACAACTCTAACTCCTCAACAAAGGCTCTGCGCTGGACATCTGGATTCTTGGCAGGCCCCCAGAATCACATCTGCTCTCGGCCAAGCCCAGCGCTAAGCTGTGAAGGAAACTGAACTCGGGCAGTCCGGGGCACAGCCACTGGAGGAAAGGCGAGCGGAAGGTCAGGGGACAGCCCCAAACCTCCAACCACAGCTTCTGACAAGATCCAACATCTCAATGGGCACAAGCCAGGGATACCCGTGCCATCCTAGACACAAGGGTCAAAGGGACACCTTGCACCCCCAGCAGAAGTATGCCCAGGAGAGCCATAGCAAGAGAGCCACAGATTCCCTCAAGGAAGCAGCACAAATGAAGGCCAGGCCACATCTCAGCACCACTGCCGACAGCTCAACTCCTCCAGCTCTGCTGGGTCTTGTTGAACTGAAGGGAACGCTCTAAAGTCTGTCTTCTGGGGCCAGAGCAATAGCACAGCAGGTAGGCCATTTGCCTTGCATGTGGCTAACCCAGGTTCAATCCCGGCATCCCATAAGGTTCCCCTAGCACTGCCAAGAATAATTCCTGAGCGCAGAGCCAGGAGTAATCCATAAGCACTGCCAGGTGTGGCCCCAAAACAGTAACAATAATAATAATAATGAAATCTGTCTTCCACCAAGACTGAAGCCAAGAGGGGTTAGTGCCGGAATAAAGGCCATCCCGTCACCCTAGTGGCTGTATCCCACTAGGGCTCCCAGACCCCCAAGCTCTCTCCCACTCCGGCTTCCTGCTGCCACGTGTGCTTCTAAACTCGTTAGGATCACAGCCCTATTTGTTGCCATTAACCTGAAAACCCTTGTCCCTCTGCTCCTGGACTGCTCAGGAATCACCAGGGAAGAAGGAAAGGATGAGCAGGAAGATGGCCTATGACCTTGGGAATGCCTAGAGCAGATCCAGACTGAGAACGTTGGCAGCAAGGCTGCCGCGCCAATATACAACATACAAAGCAGGGCCAGGGAGCTGGCTCGGGAGGTGCAGCATAGACCTTGCACATGGTCACCCTGGGTTAGATCCTCACATGGACCCACACGGCCCCGAGTCTCAAGGACCAGCCTCCCTGCAACAATTCTGTTGCAGAGCTCAAAGTCTGTGAGACATTTAGGGTAATTTTGGATTGGGCCCTGGGAAGGAGCAGCTGCCACGCAGGGCACGAGAGCTTCAGTGGAGGCTCAGCTGCAGGCTCACATGTCCATACAGGGCCTGGAAAGCCAATCACCGCCCCAGACTGGCACCAGACAGAACGTCCCAAAGACGTTCATGGGGTAATGTCAAGGCACAAAAGCAAATTCCCTCTTTGAGCAACTGCCTCTGAAGCCGCTCTTCTGGCCTGCTCAACTCATCCAAGCCCCACACAGAGGGCGCCCCTGAGCTTACTCCTCTATCCTCTGGTTCAAGGAAGGCAGAGACAGGAGTAACCAAAATCCAGGAGTCATTCTATCTATCTTTTTTTTTAAACCAAATCAGGTCCATCACTTTCACCCAAAGTTTCCCATAGCTCCTAACAAATCACACCCGGAAGGAGCAAAATGTCTCTGTATCCAGTACATACTACCCAGTGCCCACCGAACCTCTATGAAGATGGTCTGCCCTTGCCTTTGAATGCTTAAGACTCAGCTCCTGCCCCCAAGGAGCTTACACGCACACTGTTAAGTACCAGCGAAAGCGGGCCCTGCTAGTCCTAGTACTCTACTTGGCTCCTGGTGCACACAAAGCACATAGTAAGTGCCCTCGGTCCTTGAGGGCCTACTGTGTGCTGGGCATTCTCTGTGTGGGCTGCTGAAGATGCACATGGTTCAAGCTGAGCCCCGACTCTCCCCCCTGTGACAATGGAACAACATAAAAAGCACATTGCAAAGGAAAAGTCCCTGGCAGAAGGAGCTGTGAAAAGCCTTGCCGTGGTGAGAAAAGGAGCCACTTTCAGCCTCAGCTGCTGGAATTCTCAAGGCGAACAAGTGGAGGTTTGTTCCCCCCCACCCCACACACACCTGTCTCCCCCAACCCTGAGATCCGGGTCTTGAGGCCCATCCTTGCAAGTCAGCCCCTCCATCTGGGCAAGCCCACCCTGGTCACTGTGGTAGATCCTCCTGGCCTTCTCAAAGCCCACAGACTTCAAATGCTCCCTAGGGAGTGGTCGGGAGCTGGCTTCCCAGAGCATCCACACAGCACAGCCCCGGCTACACCACGAGCCTTTAATTTTGCAAAACAGTGGTTTGGCAGCGCAGTCATCTCAGCCACTAGACTCAAGGAAGCCTCACCTCTTGTAACAGGACCACGTGGCACGAGGCTGTATCCGCACATGAGTGGACAGTACACAGACCACAGCATGTACATCTGCAGATGGCAAACTGGCCCACTACAACCCAACCCTAAACCACAGCACATGAGTTAGCTGGGGGGTGGCCCCGGACAATCAGCCTCAGGAATAAGTGCCAGGATGAACCACACAGCCAAGGGGAAGAGATGCACGCAAGTTCCCTCATCATGGCTGTGTCACGCCGTGAAGCTTCTTCTAACTCCTCCCCAGGCCAAAGAGTTGGAGAGTTTCATAATACAAAATAAGCATGTAGAATCCCTGTGTTCATTGCAGCACTATGCACAGTAGCCTAAGTCTGGATATAATCCAAGCATCCAAGAACAGACGACTGGATAAAGAAACTCTGGGACCTCCTCACAGTGGAGTACTCCTCAGCTCTCAGAAAAGACGAGATCACGCAATTGGTGGTATGTGGGTGGACCTGGAGAAGAGCATGCTGAGTGAAGTTAGATGGGGACGGGGAGAGAGAATGATCCCCCTCACTGTGGGGTATAACGAAACAGTAAAGGAACAGCTAATACTCAGAGACTGGGGCCAGAGCAATAAAACAGCAGGTAGGGAGTTAGCTTTGCATACAGCTGACCCAGGTTTGTTCCCGGCACCCCATTTGGTCCCCAAGACCATCAGGAGTGAGCACTGAGCATCACTGGGTGTGGCCCTCAAAACAAAACACAAAGACGGCAAAAACTGAGAACTGGTCGTTAATAGGAAGAATATCCCTGTCGGAGAGATGGAGGAGTAGGAGGGGCGCAGGCCCCACTGGGGCACGGCGGATGGAGGCCAGCACTCTGGGGAGGGCATAGGATTGCAATGTTGTTTGCATGAAACCCTGCAATACTATAAATCTCGATGCCTAAAGTAAAATTTAAAAACTAAATAAATAACATGCATGCGAGGGCCTAAGAGATAGAACAGTTGGTAGGGTGCTTGCCCTCTACATGGCCAGCCCAAGTTGATCCCAGGCACCTACATATGGTCCCCTGAGCCCCTCCAGGAGTGATCCCTGAGAGCAGAGACAAGAGTAAGCCTTGAGCTACACTGAGTGTGGTCCAAAATTTAAAACAAAACAAACAATAAAAAACCCTAAAAATAGGCATATACGAAGGCAAATAAAGCAAACTCTTAGATACAGAGAACAGATTGGTGGCAACTAGAGGAGCAGGGTGAGGGGTAGGAGAAGGGGGTAAAGGGATCAGCATGATGTGGAAACGAGGCTTGGATGGTGCGCAGAGGTCAGAAGGTCAGTTGTCCCTGCACACATTTCAAGCCAACAGCACTTCAAAGACGAAAATCTCAACAGGCCCACGTCTGTGGGGGTGTCTGTGGGGGAGGGCCTGCCTGCAGGTCAGAGATGGACCAGGCCTCAGCTCAGCACCGCCTGGGGCTTGTCATTAAAGCAGATTCCCAGGCCCCGCCAGGCACTGTCTGAGTCAGAATCTGTGTCTTAACAGTTCCCCTCAGGAGATCCGTGCTTGGTTAAGGTTTGAAAAACCCCAGGCCTAGATGCTCTGCAGAGAGCTGACCCCTCGAAAGAGCAACTCCTGGGCTCCTCTCTCTCCTGACTGGCAGGCCACAGCACCCCCCCAACCTTACCCCAGCCTCCTACTGCATGAGCCTGGGCCGAGGTTCCACCCACTGCAAATGCCTTTCCTGAACCGAGGCCCTCTTCAGAAGGCGTCGGCATTTCAGAGGGCCTGTGGGGGCTCGGCCTTGCCGGATCCCATGCTCTGGTCTCAGGCTTCTGGTCGGGCTCAGAGTGACCGCACGCAGCACAGCACAAATGCTGGATGGAACCCCAGCGGCGTCTCCAGAGTCCCTGAAAGGTGGTGTTGGCCACTGCAATTCGCAGGCTAGCACGGCCACGGCAGGTGTGAGCTGGGCTGACCCTGCCGTCCACTCTGGGAAGGAGATCATGGCACTGAAACCCATGCCAACCACAACTTCGTCCGCACCAGGCTCCCCTTGCCGTGCAAGAGGGAGAAAGAGCCCCAAAGGCGCTTCCACTCCCGCCTCCCGTGCCCATGAATGGCCCCTCTAGGGAAGAAGCCATGAGTTAGGGGGACATGGCCCATGTGGTCTTGCTTGGGAAGCATTTCTCCCCACCCCTAACACTGCACCATTATTCCTTCCCCCCAGAGCACACACAGCCACTCCCAACCTATGGCTCCCTGTCACTGCAGGAAAATGGCGTCCACCTTCCCTGGACTCTACTGCTATTCGCAGGTGAGGGAACTGAGGCACAGAGTACAGCAAGGTCTCAGGCTGACTCTGAGACATGACGTGGCAGGTCTGAAGTCCAGGTAAAGCTGCCCAAAGCAAGCACATTCAGAAGCAGGTTAATCAATCCAGATTGCTCTGTGTGTGTGTGTGTGTGTGTGTGTGTGTGTGTGGTGTGTGTGTGTGTGTTGAGGGGGTCCCCCCAAATCAAACTCTGGATTCTATTGCACAAGGACACTTCCAGGGCCCATGCTCCACAGAGCATTCTGGGAAATGCTGCTCCGGGTCGGTGGGGGAAGCCAGTTCAGGGCCCCTCGGCAGGAAGCTGCTCTCACACTGAAGGGGCAGGTCTGTGGGCACTGGGCGGGGCGGAGAGGGATCGAATTCAGTCCCTTTCAAGGGCTGCATGGGCCAGCCACGCTTACCACCAATATCTCGTCACTGAAAAAAAACTAAAAAAAAAAAAAAAAAATCTCATCACTGCCGTGTTCTCACTCCTGAGACCTCACTGTCCATGATCATCTACCTGGCCCCCCACAATCCATCAAACACTCTCCGCCCACAAGTCCTCCATCGGGGGGGCCTCCTGGCTTTCCCCCAAAACACTTCCCCACAACACACACACACACACACACACACACACACACACACACACACACACAGTCTTTAGCCTCGCAAAGCCAAGAGCCACAGGCCTAAATCTTAGTCTGTCTTAGTCTGACCCTGCTTGGTGTTTGACCCTAGGACAGAACTTCAGGGTCTAGCACAGCAAAGTTTCTCAAAACTTATCTGGCTTACTGTCCCCTTCTCCGAAAGAAAGAAAAAAAAATCACTCAGCATCACCCAAAAGTATACCTTCTTTAAGTGAAGAGACCCCAAGCTGCATCCAACGTTACTGCCCCTCCCTTGGATCATTCCAGTCCTCTGGTCGGGGGTGTGGATGGTATTGACCACTTTGGGACACACTAGTCTGGGGTTTCCATTAAGGCAAACATTCTAGAACATTCTATCAGTTGGAGCTGGTGTCCTCTGAGGACTAATTTCAGAGAGAAAATAAACAGGGCTGGAGAGATAGTACAGGGGATAGATAGGGCACTTGCTTCAGCTCACCAAGATTCCAGCCTGGTACCTCCTACAGCCCTGAGGCACACCAGAAGTAAGCCCTGTGCATCACCAGGTATGGGGGGGAGAGAGAGAGAGAGAGAGAGAGAGAGAGAGAGAATAAGCTCAATGACATTTTGTGAAGCTCCAACGCTCCTAGTTCCTGTAAACCCAACATGCCAGCCATTTTTGACACACAAGGTACCCACTACTGCCCCTTCTTACAAGAATGCTTCAAAGTAAGCAACATGCCCTTCCCATGAGTGCAGGAGGCAGGCGGGCTATCAGTGGGGGCTCCACAGCCTGCCCTTGGATCCGTCTGATCCCAAAGCATGCACTTCCATCAGGAGAGCCAGGAGTGAAAAGCGCGGTGAGGGACAGTCAGCTGCAGGCCCTCTGAGCCTGACTTCTCCAAGGCCAGCCTGAGGGATCTGATCCTGAAGGCTGGGCGGCACGCAGCCTGTCCCCAGGAGTCAGGACCAGGCTGGAGCAGAGAATCGGGAGGCGCTGGCTCCAGCCCTGATTGGACACATCAGGCCAGACCCCGGGTAATTACCATGCTGTAATGGGATCTGATATTTATATTAGTCACGAACCTGACAGAGAAAACGTGTTGTTTTCTCAGACACAGCCATGGAGACAATACCTCGGCAATTCATCACAGGCAAGCCAGTTTCGGTTCAGCCCAGAGCTCTGTAAGCAAGGCCAGACCTAGAGCCAGGATGAGTTCACGCCTGGCCACAAGCAAGTCCCCTGGGCAAACCACTGGTCCAGAAAAGGTTGCCTCAGTTTCCCCAGACAGTGAAGGAGCAGAGGAAGAACAGAAAGTAGGCCGGAAGTCGCCAGGGAAGAAATGATGGTGGATCACAAACTCCTGTCTGTACTTTTACAGCCTTGCCCTGGAGTTCCTTGACTCCTTCCACTCAACTACATGGATGATGGGGCAGGAAGGGGTATCAACTCCCACAAAAGTTGCCTCTCACGTTGTAAGCCCCGGAAAAGAAGGGCAGAGAGAGCCCACGAGGTCTTCAAGGTCACTGCCTTCCTGGGGCTGCCAGAGCAGCTCCCCACACACCGACTGAAAAAAAATGTCACTGGCCAACTGGAGAGAGAGCAGAGATGAGACCCAGCCAAGGAAAAAAGAACAGCAACATGAAACAGTCCATTTCAGAACACACACACAGCCCCGCGCCACAGGGCCTGAGGGTCCAACTGGCAAAATAGGAACCGTTTTCTCCTGAAGTTCCTAAAATCCCCACACACCACTGTCTGATCTGGAGACATTCCCCATTTGACATGCAGACACTGAGGAAGGGGACCTCAAGGGGTGTGCTACGGGGCCAGCATCCTTCGAGCGAAAGGACCCAGCATCCAGAGGCTTCTAAGCCCAGAGGTCTCTGCTAAAACTGGTGTCTCCTGGGGCCCGGAGCGATAGCCCAGCGGGTAGGGCATTTGCCTTACATGCAGCCGGCCCATGCCGGCACGGGTTCTATCCCCGGCATCCCATGTGCTCCCCGAACATCGCCAGGAGTAATTCCTGAGTCCAGAGCCAGGAGAAACCCCTGAGCATTGCCAGGTGTGATCCAAAAAGCAAATAGATAAATAGACAGACAGACAGACAGACAGACAGACAGACAGACAGATAGATAGATAGATAGATAGAAGATAAATAAATAGAAATAAAACTGGTCTCCTGTGAACCTTCAGACTCGGAACATTCTCACTCTGCCCTGGACCTCCCCCTGGGCAGGCCAGCATCCAGATAAATGTGAGTGAAAAGAAGGCATCGGTGGCTCTATGGAATTCTGGAGAAAAGTCTCTTGGATTTGCTTGGGGAGACTAGCAAAGACCCTGAACGGAAGTCAAAAATCACTCCTCTGGAGAGGAGCTCAAAATCTACCAAATACTTGCAAATCAAAGAGAAAGAGGGCTAGAAAGGCCTGTGCTGCAGACATTCAGACAGGCAGAAGGAGAAGCACACAAAAGATCTAAGTCATTCTAATTGGGCAGAAGGGGAAGGCTGCAAACGGCCTCACAGAGCAAATCAAGGGGCGAGTCAGAGATTCTGGGCACCTTTTTAAACAGACTGTGGCAATATGGAAAGTGACCTGATCTTAATCTATGCTGGCATCACATCCTCAATCAAATGTCATCATCTTTCGTGCCAGGATGGATCCTTGTAGAAACTTCCTTCCAGTTGCATCAACTCAGCAGGACTTGGAGCTACGAAAGAGAATCAACTATTTAACCAACTCCCCCGATGATTTCTGCCAATATTCAATTTTCTGGAGAAAACCCATAGCAGTTACACTTGGTGGTCATTTAGGAAGGAGATTCTTACGTGAAATATCCAATTGGCATTCTACCACCGGGAAGCTCCAGGACAAAGATCAAGACGAGGAAAAGTGGAAGATGTTTAAAACCCCAGGATCACAAAAACACTAACATTTCTTTCTCTTCTACCGGGGGGGGGGGGGTGCACCCAGCTGTGTTCTGGGGTTACTCCTGGCTCCGCACTCAGGAATTTTCCTGGTGGGCTCAGGGGACCATATGGAGTGCCATGAATTGCACCTTGCATGTGTTTGCATTCAAGACAAACGCCTTACCCATTACTATCACCCCAGTCCAAAACCCACCAACATTTCTTTGGGCTCATTGAGAAAAAGAATTAAAGTCATGATGGGATGCTCAAAACTACCCAATCCCTGGAGAAAGTAGGCTACTAACAACAACAACAAAAAAATTAAAAAGTCAACCCAAAGTAGAACATTTTGGAAGCACTCAACTAAGCATTCTCTCTCCCCTAAAGGCCAGCCACTGAGTATCACGAAGGGAAAAACTCCAGAGCTGCAGAAGAGAACTGGGAATTGGGAGAGCAGGAGCCCGGCTCCAGGGTCTCCACAGGGGCGCCTTTCTCAAGGAGGGACTGGAAAAGGATCCTCTCAGACCCTCCAGGTTAACGGTCCCCACAGAGGGCTGCTGGAGGCATCCTGGCAGGCTGCACGCCTCCACAGGATAGTGGGGACCCTGGGACGAGAGGGGAACTTAAGTCCTCAGCAAAACGGCTGAACCCATGGCACCCCCATGCCAGCGAGAGGAGGAAGCAAGCTCTGCCTTTCTTTCTCTCTCATTTCCAACACACCAGTATTTTCAAAACACCAACGTGTCCGCCACGAAACACTCAGAGGAGATCCAGCACCCAGTGCGATGTATAATTAACAACCAGGAAGGAGAGTGCCCCAGAGCCCCGTGTTGGGAGCCAGCTTTGGCCAGCTGGGCACTTTTCCTCATCCCGCGCCTCCGGGACGCTGCTGCATCAAGTCAGATTAACTTGATTTAGAAAGGAGAGGCCTGGCCTCGGAGCTCCCCTCTGCCTGCAATGGAAAGCGCTCCTTTTTACTCCCTCCTCACCCGATACTGCCTTAAGGAAGTCCCCTAAGTGAGAAATTACTCAAACAGGCAACCAGCTTGCTCAATCTTGCTTCCAGCCCTTCCCTTCTCATCCTGCAGTTTTCCATGAAAAACTGCCCCCACCCTCTCCTTGAGCCAGAGAGAGAGTGGGGGGGGAGGGGGGGTTACGAGACAGTCAGAGGACCCCCTATCCAGGGGCCCCCCAGACAAGCCCAGCACTCAGCCCAGCATCCACGCCTAAGGTGTACCGGGCCTCGCTGAGGGTGGGCGTCTCTGCGCCAGGAATAGCCTAGCCCCGTGCAGCCGCCCCAGCAGCGCCGCAGCGGGAAGGAGGCGGCTCCGGCCCGCGCTGCGGGTGGCATTTCCCGAGGACCTAAAGCGCGTGGCCAGGGGCGGCGAACAGAGGCCCACACGGACTTGGGGTAGCTGGCGGTGCGTTCCCCCAGATGGAGAGACAGGGAGGTGACATCACGCTTGCGACCTCGCCTCTCCACATTCCGAAAGTGGACGCCTCCGTGAACTACCTCCAAATCCGGGAGACCTCTCCCCAACTTTCTCTCGCAGCCAGGGCCCCCCCAACCCCAGATCTCCCCACTTCCTCCGCACATATTCACCCCCCGCCCCGGAATTTCGGAGTCCAAAAGACTCCCACACACACACACCCCTACCCCAGAGCGCTGTCCTTCCCTCCCTCCCACTCCACGAACTCAACTCCCAACAGGTTTCCAAAGTGCGGGCTCGCGTGCGCCCCTTCGCCCACCCAGCCCGGCGGTGCGGCTGGCAGGTGTGCGGGGCCGAACGCGCCCCAGCGGCCCCGCAGCTGCTCCGGGGCCCGCGGGACTGGCCCGCACCCGGCACCGAGCGGCCCCAGCCGCAGCCGCCGACCCGCCCGCCATAAACAAGAGGACGGGGTCGGGCGTCCGCGTCCCGGGGAGGGCCGGCTGTGGGCAACTCCTGGACCCCCACGCGCCGCGCGCCGCCCAGCTCGGGGGGTCGCGGGAGGCTCGGGAAACCAGAGGCGGCGCGGGAGACAGAAAGGCGACGCGGGGGACACGGGGGTGCGGGAGATGGAAAGGCGACACAGGGGGCTCTGGGGACGGAAAGCGGCGTGGAGGGGAGATGGGGGGCGCGGGTGCTCGGGGGTCTGGAAGGCGGTGCGGGGGGCGCGGGGAGCGGCGGGGACTGGAAAGCGGCGCGGGGTGCGCGGGGCCGCAGGCTGGGCTGGAGCAGGCAGGCGCGGCGCGGGGGCTGCCGGGGACGCGGGGCGCGGCGGGGCTGGCGCAGGGGGCGGGCGCCCGGGGCGCGCGTCGTTACCTTCGTCTTGCCCCGCAGTGGCAGCAAACGGTCCACAGGTACTTGAGCGTCCGCCAGAGCAGGATGATGAAGAGCCCCCGAAGAAAGTCACCATGGACGAGGCCAGGAAAGCCCACCACATGCGCTGGCCCCGGCTGTCGCACGGCACCTCCATGGTCACCGGGATGATGAGCGCATCCATCTTGGGCTCGTGGACCGCGGACGAAGAGGAAGAGGAGGAGGAGGAAGAAGAAGAGGAGGAAGAGGAGGAGGAGGAGGAGGACGCGTCTAGGCTGAGATGGTTCGCGTGGATATTGCTGCTCATTCTAAGACCGCCGCCGCCGCCGCCGCCGCCGCCGCTGCTGCTGCCGCCGCCGCCGCCGCCACCATTTGCCATAGCTAGCAACGGGCGGCGGGCGCAGGGGCTCGGGGGGAGCTCCTCCGCCGCCAGCGCCACCCCGAACACCCATCAACAGCCATATTGCCGCCGCCGCCGCCGCCGAGCGCGGGGGAGGGGGCGGGGAGGCGCCGGGCTCGGGGCGCTGTGCGCGACCTGGCGGGGTGCGCCGCGCTATATACCGCCGGCCGCCGCCCGGGGGAGCGCCCCCGCACCCGCACCCCCCGCGCCCCGCGCGCCCCGGGCCGGCGAGCGAAGGGGGCGCCACGGGCCGCCCGCGCCCGGGGTCTGCGCCGCCCCGGGCCCGCCCCGGCTCCTGCGCGCCGGCGGCCGGGGGCCTCCCGCGTCGCCAGTCGTGCGCCCCGCGTGTGCGCCGCGCTCCCTCCCCCGCGCGCACCCCGCGCCGCGCTCGGCAGCCCCGGCTGCCAAAATGGAGCGTCGGCCCGCTCGGCCTCCCCCCGGCGGCCGCTGCCGCTTGCCTCCGGCCCGCGGGCCCCCTGAGCGCGCCGGGTGGCGGCAGGTTCGCCGCGGCTGCTGGCCCTTGCTCCGGGGCTTCGCTCTTCCTCCCAGGAGCCTCCCGGGCCTGGCCGCCTTCTCGCCCCTCGCCGCCGCCGAGCCTCCGCGGCGCGCACCCCGCGCTCCCCGAAAGCTCCGCTGCCGCAGCTGCTGCAACCGCTGGAGCGGGCGCGGGCTCGGGCCGCCGGGGCAGCAGAGGAGGCGACTGGCCGCGCCGACTCGGCTCTGCCGCAGGCTGGGGGCACAGAGGCCCTCTCGGAGGAGGGACCCCCGGGCACGCGCTCCGACTCCCCGTGTGAGCAAGATTAGAGCTCCCGAGGCCAGGCTCCTTCCTCTCTGTCAGTGGCTACGACCCTCGCGGAGCTCCTGGGCCAGCAGAGGAGGTGGCCGGGCTCCTGGGGCGGCCCCCAGTGGAAAGGGGGAAGGGGTGACCCTCAGCCCTTTTCCTCGGGACAGACACCGCAAGAGCCTCGGGAGAGAGGGAGGACCCTCTGTGTTTAGACGCACCCTACATGGACCCCTACTTGTAGGCGTCTCCCGCACCCCTTGCTAGGTAACTAGCACTGCCAGGGGAGCGCAGGACCGGCGAGCCACAGGTGGCTCTCGGCCGTCCAAGAAGCAGAGGCCACCCGGAAGATGAGAGACGGGAGCGAGGCAGGAGCTGCCCTCTCCAGTTCACTGCCCCTTCACCGCGTCAGAGGGTGACTGGAAGTGGAGGATCCCCAGCCCTCCACTCAAGCCCACCGAGACGCGAAAACCCCACTCGGAGGTCTTCTCTTTCCTCCCGCTCCAGGAAGGAGGCTCCGGGGGAACGACCCCCCCTCTCAGAGCCTCAGAAATGTGGCTGCCCCTGGACAGCCGCTTTCCCCTGCTGGCTGGGGGGACGCCCATTTCTCCAGGGCTAATTAAAAGGAAGATCATCACATCCTCCCCTCCTCGCCCACAGAGGTTTCCCCCCAAGTTTCCAGCTCATTAGTTTAAGCCTAATTGGAATTCTCTGCTTCCTGCCAGGTCTTCTTGTGCTGCTGTCCACGTTAGCAACCGGCAGGCCAATCAACAGGTGCCCCCTTCTCGGCGAGCCCTTAGGACGCAGGGAAGACAGCAGAGCAGAGGCTGAAGAGGTGTGTGAAGCTTCTGTTTCTCCAGTCGGGGCACGCCATTGGGTTCCGGGACACGCTCATTGGGTTCGGGACACGCTCATTGGGTTCGGGCACACATGCGTTAGACAAGATGGTCTGGCCATGATGGAAGACGTGAGCAGTCAGAGGTCTTGAGTGGTTGGTCTTCAGATAATGCGAATGGGGAGCTAGCGAGAACAGCACCTTCCCCAGAAGGTGCAATGGCCTTTGGGCAACACCTCCAACCTCGTCCTCTGCACTCAGTGGCCATCCTGAGCGCATGGCAGCCTCCTTAGCCCTGCACCTGAAAGGCCCTGAGTCCTTGCCAGGCCTGGGCTGGGAACTCGGGCCCACAAGGGCTATTGGAATGTGGAAGACGGTAACTGTAGCCTGAGACTGCTTCTTTGGTGGCCTTCTAAGTAGCTGTTCTTGCTGCCATGCCTGGAATAAGAAAGCTGCTTCAAACAAGTCCCAGAGTTGACACGTGAAAACAAAGTGCAGGGGCCAGAGAGATGGTAGAAGGGTGAAGGTGCTGACCTTACATGCAGAGGACCCCATTTCTACCCTAGCCCCCTGTATGGTCCCCTAAGGCACCCAATTAAAAATCAAAACAAAGCACAAGCAAGCAAAAAAATGAAAAAGTGATGAAGGCTAGAATTGTGTCCCCAGTGAGACACGAAGCCTCCAGGATGAACTCCTGTGCACACAGAAGGGAACTTCCCCAAATGAGGAAGCCACACTGCCCCCAGCCTTCCTGCATACCCCCTACACACACACACACACACACACACACACACACACACGCACGCACACATACGCACGCACACATACGCGCGCGCGCAGCTCCTCCTCAAAAGCCAGCTGAGGTGCAATTAGCAAGAGGCTGGTGTCTGTGACTTCTCTCGCCAGCCGTTTCTGTCACCATCTTTGTCATCTCAGCCCCCCTTCAAAGGGGGCTGCAGGCCATGTCAGTGTCAGCCCCTCATCTCGCCTCCCAGGCCTCTGTGGATCGCGCCATTCAGCAGGATCTGTGCTACCCCAATCCCAAGCTTGGTTGGGATTCATCTAAGACCCTCACTGCCAAAGAATCACCATTCGGACAGTTACTGGTGCCTTCCTGTTCCAGGGTGGCCCGATGGGGCAGTCAGCTCTGGAGAAGAGCCACAGTCTCCGGAAGCCGCCGCCTCTCGAGGCTTTGCCTGGCTCTGGCCCAGACAGCTTTAACATTTGCAATCTGTACTCCAGGTGTAGAAAACCGGGCACCTGGCTCCCCGGTCGAGGAAGAGGGAGCAGCTCGCGAGAAGCCTTCTCTACCTCTCATGCAACTCCTATGCCTCCCTCATTTGTAAATTGGACTCGATACAGGAGTTCCCTGCCCACGTCACAGGGTTACTTGTGAGAAAGAAAGGCACTTTAACAGGTCTTGGTTACGACTCTCGGAACACCGCCCTCCGCCCACCCCCTGCCCCACCAAACCAGAATCAGAATTAGATCACCTCTACTACAGACTGGGCGCCGCTCAGAATGCTCTAAGCCTACACGCCAGCCCACCCGGGAGTGGGGGCAGAGTGCATGGGGGCCTGGCACACTCAGTCTGTGCCAGGAAGAAATAAGTGCAGCAGGACCTTTGCCCCTTAACCTCACTTTGTGTTTGGCGCCCCAGAAAGCCTCTCAGTTGATGTAAGAGCCCGAGAGGCTGAGGCCAATGTCCCTCACCCTGCTGTAGCCATTAAAGTGCAGCCATGATGCAAAACTATTCTTTCCCCCACCCCCGTAAACACACATCCAGCAGGTGAGGACAGACTCCTAGACCGGCAGGAATGACTTCCTGAATCCTAACTCTCCCGCCTCCCCACGCCCAGGGCTGGCTTGGAAATGCCAAGTGCAGAGAGAAGCATCACAGAGCCCGGATGGTCCTATCCAGGCCCCGTGTCTGCCAGCCGTGAGCTCCAGGCCAGTAGCCTAAGAACTGAAAACCTAAACAAAAGTCAGCACGTTTGACCTCCTCCCTCCTTCAGACAATTCGGACCACATGTGCCTTTCCAGAAGCACCTGTGAGCACCTCACGGCAGACCCTCAATCCCCAGGACACCAGGCCAGGGCGGCTTCCAGGGCAAACCAGGGTTTTTCTAAACTAAGCTAACCGAGGCCAAAGAAGTAAGTGAAGGCACACAAACTTTCCAACTAGAAAATCAGAGGGACTTAAGTAAGAGCCGAGGAGAGGGACTTAAGTAAGAGCCGAGGAGAGGATGAGGCTTGTTTACTTAAGCGTTGGCTGAACACCATCATTAACGTACACAACTTTGTCTTTGCTGGGCTGTTTGCTGATGAAGAAGCCGGTTGTAAGTGGTCTATCGCCCTCTGGTGGCGCTTTCTGGCACTGACCCTGTTCTGTGAACCTTGGTGCAAGGGGCTTACTAAAATAGAAATTGGAGCTAAAAGGAAAGTCTGGGTCAATCTGCAGCCACAGCCACGTTAACAGCCCAGCCGATGGTCCGACCAGTGTATGAACTGTGTGATAAAGGCACCAATAAGGTTCCTACTATGACCATGATTGTTTTTATATCAAGCCTGTTAAACCAGGCCTTCCTCAACTTTTCCCACTTGCCTGAGAAGTATTTATGTGACTGGCTATATAGGCATAGAAAAACTGGTAGACAAAGGACCTGGATGTGACTCAAGTACCTTGCAAGCATGAAAGCTGGGGTTTGATCCATGGCACACAAAAAAAGGAAAGAAAACAATTTTGCTCTTGAGCTTTGAATTTCCAGGGCTTCTTTCCCATGTCACATAGTTCCCTGAGGGCCCAGCACTGCCCTGTGTGGCCCAGGACAACCCCTACTCGCTGAGGTGACCAGGTCATCTTCAGCACTGCAGGCAGATGCAAAATTGCATCCTCGGCCCTTGCATTCAAACTCCAGCAGGACTGGCTGAAAGTGCATGATGGGGCCCCGCCTCCTGAGCACCTCTAGGGAACTGAGCTAGCCCTCCCCAGCAGAAAGAGGATGGGTTCTGTCTGTCTGTCTGTCTGTCTGTCTGTCTGTCTGTCTGTCTGTCGGGAAGAGTTGGGGGTGTTGGTTTTGGTTTTGGTTTGTTTGAGGACCACACCTAGCAGTGCACAGGGCTTACTACTGGCTCTAGCTCTGAACTCAGGGATAACTCCAGGGGTGGGGAGGGGGTGAGAGGTGGGGTGGTGATGCTGTTATGTAGGTTTTCAGGGATTGGCCCTCGGTGGTTGGCCTTGAGCAAGGCAAATGCCTTCACCACTGTTCTATCACTCAGAAGCTGGGTTTAAACTATGACTGTCATTAGCGCCTGCCACTCTTCAGAGTTCCTTTATGTCCCACTGGACACTGCTCCTTCTTTATCGCCTCTAGCGTCAAAAGAGGCAGATGTTATTCTCCCACTTTACAAGTAAGGAAACTGGAGCTTAGAGCTTGACACGCCACAGAAAGCTGGCACCACCGAGCAATGTATGTCTGTGTTCTATAACATAGGGGAGCCTTAGTGACCACCCCTTAATCTCGGAGCCTGAGCATCAGTGGGAGCGTGGCCCCCAGAAACGCAGAGGGACTCGGAGAGCTGGTGGAAGAGGGTAGTTTCACTCACATGCTTACTTCATATTTGGATTTAGAAAGAATTTTGAAAATGGAAGGCTTCTGAAATAATATAAAAATCATCTAAATGCCTAGCACTGATAGTCATCATTAATATGTTTATATGTTTCTTTCCTATTTTGTTTATGTATGTTTGTTAATTATGCAAGACTGATTATCTAATATTTTTACATTTTTAATCTGTTATGGAATCAGGTTCTGTGATTTGCAATGCTGTTCGTGATGATCTCCTGTGCACCTAATCCAGCACCACACCCATCACCAGTGTGCCCACCCTGCCCGCAGAAGGACCCCAACGCCCTTCCCGTTCACCCTGCCCCGAGGATCAGTTGTGTGGATCAGTTCCCTCACTGTGTTGCCTTTGGCACTTATTGCAACCTTCCTGTGTGACTTTTTTAATTACTTTTTTATTTTATTTTATTATTCCACCATAAGATATACAATTACAAAGATGTTCATATTTGGGTTTCGGTCATACAGTGTTCTAGCACCCATCCCTCCACCAGTGCCCATCTCCCACCACCAACGTCCCCAAATCTCATCCTCCCTCCTCCAGCCCGCCTCTATGGCATGTTCTTTGCCTCCTCTTCTTCTCTCTCTCTCTCCCCCCCAGCCTTTTTTCTTCTTTTTTTAATTTTTATTAAAAACACCATGATTTACAAAGTTGTTCATTATACAGTTGTTTTCAAGCATTTAGTGTTCCAACATCACCAGTGTGACCTTCCCTTCACCAATATCCCCAATAGAAAGTAATGCTAATTCCTGATGTCACAGTAATACTCTACTAAAAGCTACTTAAGTTATTTTTAGTATATAACCTTTGAACGTTTGCAAAAAAGATCACCAAAATAAGTCTGGTTAACATCAGTCTCCACACATTTCTGTGCTATTTTTTCTACTGATTATTTTTTTAAAGTTTTTCTAAGTTTTTATTAATTGGTTCATCCATTTTGGTTAAAATAGCATTGCCTTAACACACTGAATATTTTTAAGTAGATGTTTCACACTTTTTTAAGTTTATGTTGCTACACCATGACTACCACTGATAACCATAACTTTACTATGATTAAGAAAACTTGTTAATTTTTTATTTTGGCTTCAATAAAGTCCTATTTCATTGACTCTACCAATTTTTATTTAATTTTACAACCCCCTTTTTGTGTTTTCATTAATTTCTTTTTTTAATATTGTATTATACCACCGTGAGATATACAATTGCAAAGATGTTCATGATTGGCTTTTAGTCATACAGTGTTCCAACACCCATCCCTCCACCAGTGCTCATTTCCCACCACCAATGTCCCCGATTCCCTCCCCTCTCCCCTAGACTGCCCCTATGGAGAGTCCTTAGTCCTTTATCTCTCTCTCTCTCTCTCTCTCTCTCTCTCTCTCTCTCTCTCTCTCCCTTCCTTCTGACTGCCTTCACTCAGCATTAGACAAAATATCCTCTAGCTCCAGCTATGCTGCAAATTGCATGATTTTTGAACATTGAATTTTTATCTATTTACCTTTAACATTAAACTGCAAGCATTTTCTCTGTATATTAAAGTTTATGATAAACATTTTTTCAAAAAAAGGAATATTGTTTCTTTGTATGGCATACTACTGCCATTTAGATCATTCCAAAATTTAACCTCATATTTTTCTAATTAGTCCTGAAAGTTCATGTAAGTGATTTGCATTAACCAGAAGAGGTCCTGAAACTTCCCCTGTTATTCTTACATCCTAAATCCAGCCCCTTTCTGCAGAGAGGCTGCATGAAGGGAGAGCCCAGCTTTAGAATACTTCTCAGACCTACCAGTTTTGAGTGAAGAATTTCTGGGCTGGGACATAGCACTAGAAAAATCCTTGCCTTTTCTAACATAGCAAAGGCAGTTACATACAAATTAGAAAATGTGTGTCTGTGGCCCCACCATATCTTCCTCATTGTCCCTCATGCCGGCCAAGATACAGACATACAGGAATGTCCTAATCATTTCCCTGAACTAGCCCCATAGCAGGGCACACACAGAAACAACTCACAGGCTGTGGCCACTTACAGGTCTTCCATTTCTATTGCAAAGGCTTTCAGAGCAACAAAGCTGCAAAGACCTATCCAACCTTTCGTCTCTGGGATCCTTGCCCCACGCCATCTCTGGAGTCCCAAGATTGGTATGCAGGGAAAAGGTGCACAGCCAGTTTCTCGACTGACAGAGGACAGTGTCAAGAGGAAAGTAGCCTCCTGTGTGTTACCACCTTGTTCTTCTGACTTCCGCTGCAACAGACTTTCTAAACCTTTCCTTAGAGGCTGCCTGATTTTTTTCACAGGTGGTTTTGTTTTTCATTTGAAAGAGTTAAGCATTTTAATTACTTGTATTGTATAGAGGGTGACAGAATAATACCTGAAAACATGTAACAAAAGATGTAGCGATTATATACAAGTATTAAGAGTTCAGGCAATATTTTTGTTCTTAATTTTTAACTAGACACTTCATTTGTACTTTTCTTCTTTATGTTTGTATTTCTATTGGCATCAGATTTGCACCATAACATCAAATAGATTTCAAGTGTCTGGTTGAAATCAACACGTGTTGAAGAGAACATTCAGAGAGTAAACACACATGAAAAAGCATCCATTGTTACTCATTAGGGAATTGGAAATAAAATGACTATGAGATGTCATCTCACACCAGTGAGGATGGCAGATATCAGAAATACTGGAAACAACCAGGTTTGGGAGGAGTGTGGTGAAAAAGGAACACTCATTCAGTCCATGGAAATGTTATCTGGTTATCAGTTTCCAAGGGGAAACAAAACAGAGGTTTCCCCAAAGCATAAGGACAGAACTTCCATCTGAAACAGAGATTCCACTTCTTGGAATCTAGCCCTCAAACTCAAAAACATTACTTAAAACAGTATACTGTCACTGTCTCTGTTCAAATCCAGTTTTATACTGTGTTCATTGCACCACTTAGCACAATAGCCAGGAAAGGAAAACAATGCATATGTCCAATGACAGATGAATAGATAAATAATTTATGGCAAATAGGGGACCTGAGAGATATATAGCACAGTAGGCAGGGCACTTGCTTTGCATGCAGCCAAGCCGGGTTCAATCCCTGACACCCCATATGGTCGGTCTCCCCAGTGTCATGAGGAGTGATCCCTGAGTGCAGAGCCAGGAGAAAAGCCTGAGCACTTCCAGGTGTGGCCCAAAAATGTTTTTTAGATACGTTGTGGCACATATATACATGACAGAGTTCTATGCAGCTATGAAAAGATGAGAGCAACCATTCACTGCAATGGGCATGGAACAGGAGGGTATTGTGTGAAGGAAATAATCAGAGGGAAAAGGACAAATACTGGCTTATGTCACCTATATACAGAAACAAAACAAGGGCAGAGTTAAGTAATAGCAGACTCTGGGCCCTGGATTACAGAACTGAGAATAAGGCAGAAGTGGAAAGGGGAGAATGAGGAGATGAAACGGAGATGACAGGGACAATAGTGGAGGGTCTTGGGCATTTTGGTGATGGTGAGGTGAAGTAACTGTGTGTCCAAGGCCAGAAACATCACCACTATTATAAACAAATAATCTAATTTATAATCTTTAAATAAAATTAGAATTCAACATGTGCTTCTCTGTCCTAATAAACACCCCCTGCCACTTAGCTTCCCGTTGATAACTAATGGATCTTAGGGTTCAAAAGTTTGTTATTGTTTTATTTAGTTCATTTCATTGTTTCTATGTGAGTGTTTGTCTTTCTCTGATTTACTTCACTTAGCATAATGCCCTCTAGTTCCATCCATTTTATTGCAAATGGAAGAATTTCATATTTCTTGTAGTTGAATATTATTGTATTATAAATATACATATGCAAATATATTAAATATGTGTACACATATTTAATATATATTTATATATGTATATATACATATATATCACTTGATCACTGGACATTCCATTATTCATCGATTTGTTCGAATAGGTGCCAGTAACTTTTCCATTTCTCCCCATCACTTGCCAGTGTAGCCCAAAGGCATCTGCTTGCTCCAGGAATACGAAGAGCCTCAAAAGGTTCTTCAGGGTCTTGATGAAGAAATATGTGTGTATGTGTTATAAATATAGCATGCATTCAGTAAGATTTTTTCCCATTCTGTAAGACGTCTTTTCATGTCAATGAAATTTTTCTTCTTATGAACAGAAACTTTTGTTTCTGTTCAAGGAAGAAATTCAAATGGCCAAAAGACATATGAAAATGTGCTCATCATCATTAGTCATCAGAGAGATGCAAATCAAAACAACAATGAGATATCATCTCACACCACAGAGACTGGCACTTATCCAAAAGAGCAAGAACAACAAGTGCTGGCGTGAATGCAGAGAAAAGGGGACTCTCATCCATTGTTGGTGGGAATGTTCACTGGTACAGCCTTTTTGGAAAACAATATGGACGTTCCTCTAAAGACTAGAAATTGAGCTCCCATTTGACCCAGTCATACCACTCCTGGTAATATAACCTGGGAAGCCAAAAACACACAGTGGAAACACTATCCCCACTTTTTAAATTTTTTTTTTTATTATACCACCGTGAGACACACAATTACAAAGGTGTTCATAATTGGTTCTTGATAATACAGTATTCCAGCACCCATCCCTCCACCAGTGCCCCATTTCCACCACCAATGTACCCCACCCCCTCCCGCCCACCCCCCAGGCTGCCTCAATAGCAGGTACCCCAGTATCCTCTCTTTCTCTCTCTGTCTCTCTCTCTCTCTGTCTCTGCACCTCTCTCCCTCTTCTTTTATACATTGTGGCTAGCCCTGCAGATATTTAGAGTTTATCACTTAAGTCTCTTTGTGTATATTCAATGGTGAGTTTTAATCTGCCATTACCATTTTTATGTTCATAGCAGCATTATTCACAATAGCCAGAATCTGGAAACAACCAGAGTTCCTGAGAAACTTTGGTACATCTACACAATGGAATACTATGCAGCTGTTAGGAAAAATGAAGTTATGAAATTTGCCTATAAATGGATGGACATGAGAGGATCTTGTTGAGTGAAATTAGCCAGAAGGAGAAAGATATAGAATGACTGCATTTATTTGCATGACATAGATATACAATTACAAGATGTTCATGTTTGAATTTTGGTTCTACAGTATTCCAACACCCATCCCTCCACTCCTGTCCATCTCCCATCACCAATGTCTCTACCTCCCTCCCTTCCCCCAGCCTCCCTCCATGGCATGTTCTTTATCTCCTTTCTCTCTCTCTCTCTCTCTCTCTCTCTCTCTCTCTCTCTCTCCTCTTCTCTCACTCCCCTTCCCTTTCTTATACATTGTAGATTGTAATATATTCTAGAACATGATTGGTCCCACTAGTTTGATGTACTGGGTCCGGACCACAAAATGGCAGCTATTATGGTGAGCGAGTCTCATCCAGCTGCTTCCAAGGCCCTACAGAGGTGATGGGCCCACTCCCAAAACCCATCTTGCCTCCTGGGAGCCTCATGGTCAGCTGAGCTAGGGGAGAGCCAGTTGGCAGCTCTCCCCCGTGCTTCTGAGTCTCTGAATCATGGCTGAGAGCCCCGAGGCAGTTTGTGGGTGGGGCCACCAGTCCTCTGGAATGGGTCAGAGAGGGGAAGGGGGACCCCAGCTCCATCTCCAGGAACACCCGGTGACTTCTGCCTCCAAGAGGCGCCTATGTGGGCTCCAACTTGGCTGCTCTGAGCTGGTCTTGAGATCAGCATCTCTCTTGTGTGGGTTCTGATGAGCTGTGGGTTTCAGACTGCAAAAATGGTGGCTATTATAGTGAGGGAGTTTCATCTGGCTGCTTCAGAGGCCCTACAGAGGTGATGGGCCAACACCCAAAACCCATCTTGCCTCCTGGGATCCTCATGGTCAGCTGAGCTAGGGGAGAGCCAGTTGGCAGCTCTCCTCCATGCGTCTGAGTCTCTGCATCATGGCTGAGAGCCCTGAGGCAGTTCATGGGTGGGGCCACCAGGCCTCCGGGATGAGTCAGAGAGGGGAAGGGGTACCCCAGCTCCATCTCCAGCAATGCCCGGTGACTTCTGCCTCCGAGAGCCGCCTACCTGGGCTCGAGCTCAGCTGATTTGAACTGGTCTTGAGATCAGCGTCTCTCTTGCATGGGTTCTGATGAGCTGTGGGGTCTGGACTGTGATAATGGTGGCTATTGTGGTGAGCGAGTCTCATCCGGCTGCTTCCAAGGCCCTACAGAAGTGATGGGCCCACTCCCAAAACCCATTTTGCTTCATGGGAACCTCATGGTCATCTGAGCTAGGGGAGAGCTGGGTGGCAGTTCTCCCCTATGCGCCTGAGTCTCTCATCTTTCTATCTCTATTTCTGTCTCTGTATTTCTCTCTCTTCTCCTAGACCTTGTGACTTGCCTTATGGTTTATGATGCAGTAATCTATGTGTATATTCAGTAGTGAGTTCTCATGTGACATTACAGTTCCTCATGCCCCATCAACCTCCCCAGTTTGTTACAACCACAATGATCATTATGTTGTACAGATGTGAAAGATCCTGGGAAGGACCTGGTCCTAGCCTATTTTGTTATCTAAGCCTCTTGTGTGGCTGCGCACTGTTCTTCATATGTCAGACCATCCACCATCCAGGGATCCACAGGGCAGAGCCCTGGGGGTGTAGACAAGCCTGTCTCCTGCCTGCCACCTGCCAACACAGCGGGGCACCACAGCCACACCTGCAATACCTTGAGGGGGCAGGTGGCCCCATTTCAGAACTTTAAAACGCTCTAAAGACTCAACTGTCTCCTATACTTAAGTAAATTTCCTGTCAACTGGTGCTTTGGTTTCCTTATGTAATTTGTCATTTTTCTCTCTTGGTGGTGCTTGGGGATCATATGGAATGCCGGGGATCGAACCCAGGTCAGCAGCATGCAAGGCAAATGCCCCTACCCCCTGTGCTGTCGCTCCTGCCCCCTGTCATTTTTCTCTTGATGTTTTCATATTTCACTCTTGGCTTTCAGTTTCTTTTCTGTTCATTTGACTTTCTTGAGCATCTTAGTTCATTAAATTTCTGTCTTTAATTAAAATTAGGAAACTTTTGGCTATTAAGATAATTTTTATCCTGTATTATTTTCTCCTGTTATCAAAATTACACATATTATATTGTGTATGTGTATGTATCACAGACATGGGGCAGAGCTGCTACTGGCTCTCCCTGTGCTTAGCCGATCACGAGGCACCCGGGAGAGATGGCGGGTTCTAGCTCTGGCCCGCCACCCCAGCAGAGTCTCACAAGAAGCCAGACGACCCTCCCACTCCATGAGGGCTGCCATTTTCCACATCTGCACTGCCTCTCATCAGAACTCCACCCAGCAGAAGTGCTGATCACAGCCGGGCTCGTGCGGCCACAAGCAGCTGCGTGGTTCATCATTAAATGCTGGAGATCAGAGGTGACTACATAGTATGCCACCCGCATGGCAGAGCCTGGCAAGCTACCCGTGTTTATTTGATATGCCAAATACCAGTAACAAGTATAGACCTCATTCCCATGACCTGATGGGAATGGTTTGAGGCTCTTTATGTTCCTGGAGCAAGCAGATGCCCTTGGGCTCTACTAGCATGATACAGGACATATGGAGATATTACTGCTGCCCGCTTGAGAAAATCGATGATGAACGGGAAGACAGTGATACAGTGATGCAGTGATATTTGTATATGTGTATATATGTATATATGTATATATGTATATTGGTATCACAATATATATACATATATGTACATATATACATATATAATATATATAATATGTATGTATATATATACATATTATGATTTCTTCGTCAAGACCCTGAAGGAATGGTTTGAGGCTCTTCATATTCCTGAATCAACCAGATGCCATTGGGCTACATTGGCACATGATAGGGTCCAATGGAAATGTTACTGGCGCCCGCTCGAGCAAATCGATGAATAACGGGATTCAAGTGATCAAGTGATACATATTATGATACCAATATCCAGGGTCAGACAAAACATGGATCAGGAGATCTTTTCAAAAGTGAAATCTACCACAAGCATCTGGGAGTCAGAGGTTGGGTGGGACAGAGAACAGTGTGCTAACAATTGTTGTAAGTGATAATACCAGCCTAGAACTGAGTATTGAATACAGGCAAAAAGATACACATGATAACCTCTAAATGCATTTATCACAATCCACAGTGTGTAAGTGAAGGAAGAGCAAAAGAGAGAGAGAGAGAAAGAGAAAAGAGATAAAGAACTCTCCATAGAAGCAGGCTAGGGGAGAGGGGAGGGAATCAGGGACATTGGTGGTGGGAAATGGGCACTGGTGGAGGGTGCTGGAACAATGTATGACCAAAACCCAGACATGAACATCTTTGTAATTGTATATCTCATGGTGGTATAATAAAATATTTTTAAAAAAAAAGAAATTTTTCTTCTTTCAGGGAGAATGGAGAATTCCAGAAAGACACTTTGCACTATGCATTTGAAACAGAGCAAGCTGTTGGAGACACCATCAGACGTGTGTGGCCAGGTCTTTGCTTTCAGAAGATCCCTGGGAGTTCAGGGCTCTGCACTCTCTTAAGTGAACTTTCTGCAGGATGCTTTGCTACACGGGCACTGCACTATGCAATGTGTAGGCAACCCTTTTAGTTATCTGTTCCTCTCATTGTATTCTTCTGCCCTTATCGGCACATAAAAAGTTTTGTCAGTTGGACAAAATAACCTGCACACTGGTCGGGCGTTCCCAGGAGCTCCCTGGGTGACTGGATAATGGACAGTCATAGGTACAAAGCTTTTCATTTGACTTGCTCTTGGTTCTTCCAACAAGATCGGTCTGTCTCAGTACCACAATACTGAGCCTGATCAGCTGGTCTGCCTAAGGAGCCTTCATCTCAGAAAGCAATACACTTTCCGTTTAAAGCACAATGACTCATGTGGGAATTCAAGCCCCTTTATCATTAGCGTAGAACGACAATGGCTCATAATCCAATGGGCCACTGAGATGATTCTCCATTAAATTCAATGAGGGAGACCATTTGAATCAGAACCAATTTAAAGACAGCAGATTTTATCCTCCTCTCTCCCTCCACCCCGCAGGCTCACCCTCCCTCCCTGGCCTGGATCTTCTGGGGAGACCAGTGTCATCAGGGACCCATCTGTGTGAGCCAAGGTGACAGGCAAAGTCGTGCATTCTAGAACTATGTCAGGATTACCCACTGACAGCATGCGGAACCTTTGAGGGTGCATTTCTGGCCCCCATCTGGCGCAGAAGAGCCTCACTCTTTGGGTAGCCTCGACCATGATTTCCATATTGCCACACTGCCTGACTGGGGCTGCATTTGTCTTTGCTGATTCCTTTCACTTACTCAAATTTGTTTTAAATGGAAATTCTGTGGGCCAGAGTGGTAGTACAGCCTGTAGGGTGCCTGCTTGTACATGGCTCACCCAGGTTTGGGTCCGCCAATTCCACCAGACCCGGAGTGACCCCAGAGCGCAGGGCCAGGAGTAAGCCCTGAGCATGGCGGGGTGTGCCCTCATAAAGACAAAAAAAAGGAACTTGGGTGGCCTTACCTGCATGGAAAACCCCACATGGATGATGATAAGCCAACAGTAACAATAAAATATAATAAACGCATAAATAAGCAAATACGAAGGCAAAGGAACATATAACAATGACAAAGCAGTGATGTTGAGTGAGAGTTTGGTGTGGCTGACCCTGACCCAAGGCCACTTGGGTTCTCTTTGCCCAAAGGAGAAAACAGGGGTGGAATGACAGCACAGAGGAGAGGGCATTTGCCTTGCATGTGGCAGACCCAGGTTTGAGCCCCAGCTTCCCATATGGTCCCCTGAGCCCCACCAGAAATGATCCCTGAGCACAGAGCCAGGAGAAAGCCATGAATTCAGCCAGGCAAAGCCCCAAAAACAAAAAATTAAAGGAGAAAACGGTCCATGCAAGGCCATGTTCCAGCCTTGCCTGGGCTCTACGGCCATGATTGTAGGCAGGACGCACAGGGGCATGAGACTGTCAGTGAGCCCTGGGAGCAAGTGTGAGCCAAAATCATCCTTTACTCTGCCTGGGGACTGAGCAAGGCCATGGGAAACTGCTGCTTCCCAGTGGGGTTGAATTCTACCAGGATCCGAGACAGGATCACCCTCACTCAACAGAGGCGAAAACTAAGACAAAGATTGTGCAGAGTCACACAGAGAGCCAGTGCCAGCTCTGAAGCCGCCTCTTCTCAGAGCTGCTGGGGCAGGGGCACCCAGCTGGGCCCCTACCCAGGCCCTCACGGTGCCAGACCTGAAGGATTCCACACAGCTTTGACTTTGCCCTTTAAGAGGGAGAACAGTGAGGTTTGAAGGGATCCAGGACACCCCAACCCTTTGCTCTGCCGCCTCTGGCTGGCAGATGGGCCTTTGGAGACCTGAGGGTGGTGAACTTTTCTCTCCACCTGCCCCTCTGCTCCCAGCAGGTCTCCAAAAAATCTTCCTGGCTGACCTTTCTTTAAAATGCTAATTCAGGCCTCTGAGTCCTTTGGCCTCTTGGGAAAGCACCTCAGGGGAGCCCAGGGGGTTGTGGGTTGGCACCAGTCACCTTAGAAGTCCCTCCTTAGAAGTCCCACCTTAGAAGTTCTGGGGCACTTCCCCTTAACTGCCCCCCCCACACACACACCCGGGCCTCCATGCTTCCTGCATGGGCTGGGCTCCCGGTTCCCCTTGGAAATGTTCCCCATTGGGGGTTTTCAACACAGTAGGATGTCCGGTGGAGGCATCGCTGCGCCTCCCATAGGCTGTGTGGTGAGAAGCAAAGCCCTTCTCCCCAGAAAGACCCAGAGCCCAAGCCCTCACAGTGACCCTCTCCCACATACACTCCTGAGCTAGTATGCAGGCACACACACTCACCACATATACTCACACATTCACACACACACACACACACACACACACACACATAAATACTTATGCACACACATGCACCTAAACACACCTTTGCACACTAGCACACAAACACACATGCAGACACATAGGCACAAACACCCATTTGCCCCCACACGTGCACTCCCTGAGCTGCTGCCTTCAGGACACAGGTGAGGTGCAGGGTTGGGGGAGGAGGGTGAAGGCTTGCCTTGCAGCCCATCAGCTCTCATCCCCAGCAGGGTGCACTGACTGAGGTGAGGTAGGGCAGAGAGGTACCCCTTCATTCTGTTTTCCAGCTCCCACTTAGAAAGGAGGAGAGACTCAGCAGGGTCCGTTTCTCAAAGCTTCTGCCCAGTCAGGAGAGACTGCAGCCAGCATAGCACTGATCCTGCCACCACCATCAGCCACCTGGCGACACTCAGGAGAGGCCTCGCAGCCCTGGACAGTGATTCTGTTCCTGAGCTCCCCTGCTGGCCAACAGCACCCCCAAAGCCCGGGACAGGGGCAGGAGAGCACCCCAGCCTAATCGGCCCTATCCCACTGCCAGGGCTCAGTCCTCCACACTACAAAGGGAAAATGCGCTCTATTTATTAGGTAAATAAGTCTCCGTGCTTGCTTGGGCACATGCCTTGCAGTATTCACACTGGCCGTAAGCAGGTCTTCCTAAGCACCACTGCTCTCCTGCCGTTCCTGGTGGAGCCCCCTCTGCAGTATTGAAGAATTTGGCATCACCATCCTGGGGAGCCCCTAGCTCAGTGCAGAGGGCCTCTGTGAGCTCAGAACAGCTCTGGAGCCTGGCAGATTTGGCTTCCGGTTTCAGCTCTGCACCATCCTCTCACTGGGCTGTGGGTTAGATTTCTCAGCTGTCTCAAATTCAGTCCTCAACGGCATTATAGGGAGAACAAAGATGCCTCTTCAATGAGTGAATTACGGACACTAATGAAAGAATTCAAATAACACTAATGACACAGGGGGCCAGAGAGATACTACAGTGGATAGGGTGCTTGCCAATCCCAGTTCAATCCTCCGGCATCCCATGTGGTCCCCTGAGCCCCTGCCAGGAGTGGTCTCTGAGCTCAGAGACAGGAGTAACCCCTCAGCATACTGAGCGTGGTTGAAAAACAAAATAAAATAAAATAAAACAAAATGAAGCTAATGATACAGCATTTCACTGTCACTGTCTTCCTGTTCATCGTCGATTTGCTCGAGCGGGCACCAGTAACTTCTCCATTTGTCCTGTCTCATGCTAGTAGAGCCCAAGGGCATCTGCTTGCTCCAGGAACATAAAGAGCCTCAAACCATTCCATCAGGTCACGGGAATGAGGTCTAAAATTGTTACTGGTATTACAGCATTTGGCGTGTGGTAAATGTGAACCTTTCCCTGTGCTTGGCTGTTACTAGTAGAGCAGAAACATGTTGTGTGGCTTCTCCCTGCTTTGTCTGAGGTTCCATCCCCAGGAGCATTCCTTGAGAGATTGCCCTCTGCCCTTTCATGCCACCACATCTTACTTCATCTCTACTCCCCTGACTTGGCAGAGGAATGATTCATTTGGGTTAACCGCCACCTCTTTTCTTTGCTGCTGTTGACCTTAAATGCTATCTTTCCACCTGTAACTGAAGGTCTAGTTCATCCTCACTTCCCCTTGCTCGAAGTGTTGTTCCTTTCTCCATCTCCCAAGATCAACTACACCCTCCCATTCCTGTCAATTATCTTTCAACAATGTACTCGTGGGAAACTCAGGGGCTGTCACAGAAAAACTAGCTTGGAGGAAGCACATGGAGAAATGAGGTTCCCTCTTATATAAGGAGCATGGGTGGAGGGGAAGTAAGGAAATTTTGTTCTCTTTCAGGAAGCTTCCATGTGGCTGATAAAGATGAGTGCTCTTTGGACATCGGGTAATGGCCATGAAACTGGCAGCCTAAAATTGTTAGCTTTCAGAACGAAGCCTCTCAATTCAAAATAAGAAGGATTCAAATAATAGGGACCCATTAAATATAAATTCCCAATCCAAAACACCAAACCCCACAGAAAAACAGTCACATCAATAGCAGATGTCAAAAATAGAAGAGCATGTGCTGGAGCAATAGTACCTCAAGAAGGGCACTTGCCTTGCACATAATTGACCTGAACTCGATCCCCAGCATCCCATATGGTCCCCCAAGCACTGTCAGGAGTATTTCCTGAGTGCAGAGCCAGGAGGAACCCCTGAGCATCCTCGGACATAGCCAAAAATAAAAAACAATAAAACAAAACATCAAACAGAAGAACGGATTAGGTGATTGTCAAGAACTCCAGGTAAATAAATGGGACTATATAGACAATAGGCCCATAGACTCAGTAGCTTTATGGTCATCAAAGGAACAGAAGGAGAAGAACCACAATAGGACCAAAGCCAAGCAGACTTAGAAAAGACCAAAGAAAATTGATGGAAACATTTTAAATGGCTATAGCAGACATAAGTAATAGAAATCTTACATCTAATGAATCTCATGAGAATTCTAGAAAAGATTATAGATAATAGACAGAGGTAATATTTTTAAAAGATGATGACTAAGAATTTATATTTTTTTAAAAATATCAGAAGCCAAAGCAATAGTACAGCAGGTAGGTTGCTTTCCTTGCATGCGGTCAACCTACGTTCAAGCCAGTAGTACAGCAGGTAGGGTGCTTTCCTTGCATGCGGTCAACCTATGTTCAAGTCCCAGAGCCCCATATAGTCAGTCCATCGAGCCCTACCAGGAGTGATCCCTGAATGCAGAGCCAGGAATACGCCCCATGCAGCACTAGTGTGACCTCAAAAAACAACAACAATAAAAACAAAATAATTCACCAATGCAGGAAGCACAAGTTCTAACCCACCTCTAAATGTCTTATAGAGAAATTGAAATTCTCTAAGTCAAAGTCAAAGAGTGAAATATCAGAGCAACAACAAAGAGAAAACCTGCCCTCTGAGAAATGAAAATCTGCAGTCTAGTTGAAATAAAGGACAGAGGAAAAATATCTTTTAAAGGAACAATAACTGAATGAAAACAACTGTCAACTTAGAATTATTTGTAAAGTTACATTGTGACTCAGATGTAAGGTTAATATAAAACAAAAAGAAAACCAAAAGAATCTTTCACCAACAGGCTCTCCATGAAATAATATCTAAAGGTTCAAATTCCAAAAAGTAAGAAATTAGACCCAAAAGAGCACTGAAGCAGAAAGAAGAAGCATTGACAACTAAGAGCCTAATTACCAATTGAGTAATACTAAACAAGCTTTGATTTCTAAAATAGAATAGTAATATTTGATTTGGGTTTTCTTTTCTTTTTTTTTTAGTTTGGGGGCCAAACCCAACAGTGCTCTGGGCTCTATACCTGATCCCTTCTGGTGGTGCTGGGGGTGATATGGGGATTCCAGCCATCAAACTTGGATTAAGCACATACAAGGCAGGTGCCTTACCCATTGTACTATCTCTTCTGCTCCAGCAATATAACACTAATGATAAATTGGGGCATAGCAACCATGATGAACCAAAATATCATACATGTTAATGTGCTAGAGAGAATTTATCATAGTTAAACATATCAGGATTACTTCTAAGAGGGCAGAGATATTAATTAACTTGAAATTGTTACGTCAGGGGTCGGAGCGATAGTACAGTGGGAAAGGTGTTTGCCTTGCATCTGGCAGACCGGGTTTGATCCCGGCATCCCATAAGGTCCCCTGAGCACCGCCAAGAGTAACTCCTGAGTACAGAGCCAGGAGAAACCCCTGATCATTGCCAGGTGTGACCCAAAAAAAAAAGCAAAAAAAAAAAAGTGTTACATCAAAATTATTTTTTAAACTTGAGATCTTAGGAGTAGACACTAGGGATACTCCTAAAATTGAAAAGAGAAAAAATATAAAGTGGATGGAGTTCATAAAAAATAAATCAAAGAGGAATGAAAGGGGAGGTTTTAAAAGTCAAAAAGAGGAGGAGGAGGAAGAAGATGAGAGAGAGGAGGAGGAGGAGGAGGAGGAGGAGGAGGAGGAGGACATGAGAACAGCATTAAGAAGGGCAAATAGAAATAAACGCAGGAAGAAATAGAAAAATGTATTCAAACATACTAAAATTACAGTTACTGATATATGTATCAGTCCCTACCAGTTAAAAGAATTACCTCCTTGTTTTAAATTGATTTGGACTCTGCTGCTTCCCAGAAACACATATATAATTTAAGAACCCAGAAAACTCCACAGTGAAGAACAGAAAATGAGTACCAGACAGAAGCTAACCAATAGGAAATGGTTTGTCTGTTTGAATGTAGCAGAAAATAGAATTAAAGATAAGAATCAGTAGAACAGCATTACATAGAATAAAAAAAGGGCAGCCATTCTCAGAGGAGCTGCATGGGCCCAATGACAAAGAAAAGGGGTCATATGGCTCCTGCCAACCAAATGCCACTAGCCCAGATTCAAACATGGGGTAGCAATTCTTCCTCCACTGCAGCATTAAGTCTGGAGCTACCAGGGGAGACGGAGCCCTCTCCTGTAGCCTATTGTTCAAGAAAGATGCATCAGCAATGACTTAACTCCAAGTTGGTAGGGCTGGGGGAGAGCCGTGCCTGTGAGAATTCTGGCAAGAGAGGGGAAGTAAGAGAAGATTTCCCCGAGAGAAAGACTCAGAGGAAAGAGGATCAGGTGTTTGCTAGCAAAGAACTGGGGGGAGGAGGGAAGCTTCGCCCCTGCAGAGACGTGAGCTGAGACCCAAACCCAGGCAGAGGGATGAGTGCAGGGAATTCCAAGTACCTTGGTCTCACCAGGTGTTGCGTCTCACTTCTGGGCGCCCCCACTAACACTGGCAATGTGTGGAGACATGTTTGGTTGCTATTATGTCTGCAGGATGAAGGGTTTGTTATTGGCATCTAGTGGGTAGAACCCAGACCTGCTTTTGAACATTCTTCAATGCAGAGTTCAGCCTCCAAAAATAACAAAGACTCATCTGAGCCAAAATGCCAAAAGACTCAAGGGAGCCAGTATTAAAGTTGGAATGGGCAGAAGCCGCACTGGGGGGAAAGCTTGAGTCTAGTCTCCAGGGGTCTCTGCCATCGGTCCCTGCAGAGGCACAGGAACGTACTACTTCGGCCTCAAAAAGAGAGGACGCTGGCAGTACAGCGGGTAGGGCGCTTGCCTAGCACACAGCTGACCTGGGTTCAATCCCTAACATCCCATAGGATCCCTTTGAACGCTATAAGGAGTGATTTCTCAGTGCAGAGCCAGGAGTAACCTCTAAACACCAATAGTGCAGCCAAAAAACAAAAGTGGGGAAGAGAGTGCAGCCACCCCATGGGAACACGTGTTCTGCAACCGTGCAGACACCTTGCACCCAGTCTTCAACTGTGTTTGCTGGATAAGGCTCAGCTGAGCACTGTCCCAGCTGAAGGCAACCTGAGGGTCATGTTGGCGCTGGCCTGCACTTCCATACCAGGAAAAAGGAGGTAACCCAGGTTCTTCATGGGATTTGGCTTACCTAGTTAGCTCACAGGATGATATAGGATGGAATGTGAGGCCACCAAGAACTGGTTGATAGTCTCTGTGGTCCTGTGAATATTTCCTAGAGGCGTAAAGAAACTCTGGGTTGAATTGTCTCTGTAGTGATTTCCCAGCCACAGGAATATGGAAACAAGAGCATCCTGGAGGCAGGCTGGGAACTCTACAAACAAGATGAAGAAGCTCCAGAAGTTCAAGGGCATCATAGGTTAAGAGGTTAGCTGAAGGATGCAGGTGAGAACTTAGTTACTACAGAGGCTAGGGGAAGCACCACCCCAACTGTGTCGCTGGCCAGGGGATAACTCTAACCTTGATGCCAGCCCAGGGGGTTGGGGTGGAACCCACGCCCATCCTGCACAGGAACCAGCCCTCTGAAGCATCCAAGGAAACCCACATTGAGAGGGTCAGATAAGAGTGTCTGGAGTCAGGACCTGGTGGATCCCAGTTCTCTCGCCCCATATTAGCACACTTGACCCTTGCTTGACATGCCAGTAGAAGCATCCTTGGTTCCCCATCGAGCATGTGTGAGTAGTACAGTGACCCAAACAAAATGTGAGCAATAAGTGCCACTAAAGGAGTGCAGCCGCCACGCAGCAAGAATGTGACCATTTTCTAAAATGAAGAAGGCCCCAGTAGGCACCGCCGCTGAGTATGGAACTCACAGCTAAGAACTTGTGACCCCTGGCCATCAGAGCACTGTTAGCAGCCAAAGGAAGAGGGGAGGGAGAAAACATCATTGTTTTCACATTCCACTCCAAGCTACTATCACTACCCACCAACCAAGCACAGGACGCGTTCTAAGAAGGGGCTTAACATTGCCAGGGATCTTGGGGTCCTAATGGGGTGAAGAAGTTGGCCTGGTGATGACGATGTCCTGCAAAACCTTGACCACCGCCATGGAGAAACACACACATACATATAAAACTCTGCTTTCTCTTCTTCCTGTCTCAATTCTGCACCCAAGCCTGCTAGAAGGTCTGGGAGTAATCAGCAATGCAAGGAAAACGGAACATAATGAGGTCCTTCATCTGAAACAAGTTGGTTTTCCAGTTGCCCTGAGCCATCCCATAATACAGTCTGCCCAGAACCGGGTTCACACTGCTTGTCTCATTCTCTGGGCTCAGTTACACCATTAACTTCCAAACTTTGGGGGCACACAGTGGGAGTTGCCGAGAGAGAGAGACAAGTCCTTCATGGTCCTGGGGAAAGGGTTCCTTTGTGGAAACACGCCAGACACTCACGGGCTGTGCACTTCCCCACCAAAAAAAAAAAAAAACATTTAAAAAGATTTCTGCTCTCCTTCCTCTGCTGGCCCCACTGGCAGCAGCCCCGTGTTGGGGGAAGCGGAGCTGAGATATAACACTTTTGCTTCCCAACTAATTCTCCACTTGGGAGTCCTCCTGGGAAAGAGAGGATGAAGCCTGTAGCTCTACCACAGATGCAGTTTTAAGATATCCTGCAAACTAAAGGAAAATTAGAAAATAAAATAAAATATCCTGCAACCTAGTTATTTTTACAAGCAACTTTCTTTTTCATTTCATTATTGAGTTTTTCTGGGACGGTGGAATTCCACAGCCCGGTAGCAGGTTTAGAGTGCAGGGCTCTGAGGTTGCCTGGCTACAGGAGCAGGTTTTATTGAGTATCTGGGTGCAAACTGCCCTCAATGCCCAGTTCTTCCTAAATAATTTTCCAGTTTCAATATGTATTTCACCTGGGCTGCATGCAAGTCAATGGGGTCAGTATGGTCAATGGGGTCAGTATGGTCCTGGACGGATGTTTCAGGATAATGAGCAACAACCACAAGAAGTATTGAGCCTAAATACAGAACTGGTCTTGAAACTTAGAAAACTTGATACTTAATACTTAGAAAAACTGCAATTGGGGGTGGGGGGGAGGAGGGAACCTGGGGACACTGGTGAAAGGAAGGGAATAGTAGTGTTGGAACTGGTGTGGGAACATTGTATGCCTGCTATTATGAGCAACTTTGTAAATCACATTGTTGTAATAAAATAATTTTTAATCACACAATAAACATACATCCTAAAGACCAAATGACATCATGGTTTGAGATCAGCTGGTAATGTCAAGGTGTTCTTTTTCCAAGAATAGCACAAAGAAGAAAAGTCCTAAAAAGTTGAGTTTTCCTTAGCCATGATCATCCCAGGTGACACTCGGGCAGGATGAAAAAATTAAGATCCTTGTAAAAAGAAAAAGATCCTTGTGAAGAAATATACTTCATATACTTCCTGGATAGTGAGTGGACTTCTTCGGCTAGAGCCAAGAGCCAGGCATGAATGCAAAGAGAAATCTGGGTTCAAATCCCAGCTCTGTATCTTTCTGTGCATTGGCCCTGGATTATCTAAATCAACTCTTGCCAGTTTTCCCATCTATAAAAGTGAAGCTCAAGCTAGCATGAGGTGTCGAGATCAAAGTCCCTGGATACCAAAAGAAGAGGCAGAGAGATGCAGAGAAAAAGAAGAGCAAGAGATGAGAGAAAAGAAGAGGCAGAGAGATGAGAGACAAGGAGAGACAGAGAGAGAAAGAGAGGAAACTGGGGTACCGATAAGCAGCATGGGGGTGGGCAGGAGGGGTGGGACATTGGTGGGGAAATGGGGCACTGGTGGAGAGATGGGGCTGGATACGTATTACCAAGAACCAATTAGATCACCTTTGAATTGTATGTTTCACTGGTATAATAAAAATTAAAAAACAAAGTCCCTGGATACCAAGTATTTCACCCAGCACAGCCCTGGGTACCTAGAACAAGCTAGAGAGATAGGACAGCTGTTGGAGTATTAGCCTCCTTTATCTTGTTAATAATTCCATATGTATCTGTCTAGTATTTGGAAGCAAACAAACTGTGTCCTACCACTGTTTGCTTGTGCTTTCAGGGAATCTGACTAAGCATCTGATTTATGTGATTAAAAAGTCAAAGCAATATGTAAACCTAGAGCTCAGGTTCAGCGAGGTCCCACCAGTGTCTGCCCGCCTACACACTTCCTCTCTGCTGCCTTTGGAGAAAGCCACCTTCTTCACACTCTTCTGAAGCTGCCAGTGCTTTTATGCACTTTCAGCCCATGGGCTCTCTAACGTCCCTTCCATCCTTAGACAGAAGTGGCATTCTAGCTACCCTATTCTGTTCTGGATTGGGGGGAGGGTGTTTTATTGTTGTTTTGCTTTGGTTTTGGTGCCACACCCAGCGATGCTCTGGGGTTACTCATGACTTTGCACTTAGGAATTACTCCATGGCAATTACTCCATGGGGGACCATATGGGATGCCAGGCATCAAACCCACGTCAGCCACATGCAAAAGCAAGCACCCTACCTGCTATACTATGGATCTGGCCCCTGGATGTTTAGTCTCACTCTAGATCATAACCAGTCTTTACAGTGGGCAAACACTATTGGAGAGCTCTCCACTTTAACATAAAGTCCTCTTTCTCTTTTCTTTTCCTTTTCTCCTCCTTCACACATTTACATTCCATTCCCCAGTGCGGCTCTTTCATCATTGCACTTCATCCATGACTCTATTTTTCAAACCCAGGGGCTCATAGGTGTGAAGTATAGGACCACCTTCCTGGCCCCATCGTGGTGTCTTTAACCAGTTTGTTCTGGCTGTTTCCAATGTCATTCTCTGACTGCTCCTGACACTGCTGGGAGTCCTCATCGACTGTGACTCTGTAAGAGAGCTGGCACGTTCCCAGGAAGAATCCCAGGTGTGGCATTTTTGATGCTAACATGTATGATTTGGGTCCATGTTGCAAGTCACTTCCCCTGGGACCAACTGTTCCACAGACCTTTCAGCAATTTGCCTCAGAGACAAATTCCCTTTGAACTCTTTCCCTCGTTTCTCTTGATAGTTCCCCAAGTCACCAAATGGGGTGCTTAGCCGCTCTTTTGTCACTTCAGTCCTTCTGTTGTGACAGTCCAGTGGCATTAGGCAAAGCTTTGCTGCCTTTACGAGCCCAGGCTCTGCTCCCACAGAACAGTAACTCCACATTTGCCCTCTATCCATTTTTATCTGCCCTGCTTCTTGCCCATGTGGTGTGGGTTGAGGGGAGCCAAACCTTTTGCCAGTTTCCCAAAAATACTCCCACCTGCTCTTAGAACCTTAAGATTCTTTTAAGAAAAGGGAACAAAGACTTGCATTGTATTTCAAGAGATCTGCCTAGTAGAAAAAAATTATTTTTTCCTTGAAAAGGATATAGAAATCTGCTATTTTTACATAAAGTTACAAATGACTGGTTTCTTGCCTTTACTTTTTCAGTTGGAGTGTAAAAGGCTGCTGGAAATGGGGAGACAATGATTTGTGGATCAGGGACAAGGAAAACAATGGTTGCAGTTTATCTGCTTGCCTGAGAAGGGAAGAAGGTCCTTTCATTTTTCACCAGGCGGGTTCATTGTTACGTTATTTATGCACCTGCCATTCTGAAAGCACCTCCCTGCCCGGGCCGGCCCCAGCCACACCATGTCCGACACCAGTACTCCAGTTTGGACAAGAATCCTCATCCCATGTACCAAGAACCAAGTAATAGAGAGGGTAGAAGTAGGAAGAATGAGCTTCTGAGAAAGAAGGTGGCAATAGCTGGCTGGGACACGAGCTAAGCTCCTGCAGGTACTGCCCAGCCAGGGGCTGCTGCCCTGTGAGTGCTGAGGGATGACAATGGTGAAGGTGGTGATGAGGTATCCAGATCTCTAATGGACCAGCTGCATGAATGGAGACTCAGCTCCCAACAATAGGGCCCATGAATTTCCTTATACTGATGTGGAATCTGTCTCCTTATAGCTCCCACTGTGGGTCTTGAGTCCACCCCATGGGCCACTCAAAGTCTTATGACTCTTCCAGATGCACAAACACACCAGTGGGTTCCAGAGAGCAATGGCGGTTCTTTCTGGCATCTTTTTTCATCCATTCAGAAGGCCTCAGCATTCATTGGTGATGAGTTTTTGTGTGTGTGTGTTTTAGGGCCACATCTGGCATTGAATCTTCCTGGCAGGACTCAGGACTATATGGGATGCAGAAGATTGAACCTGGCTTGGCCATATGCAAAGTAAACATCCTACCCACTGTATAATCACTCTGGTTCCTCCTTTACTGAAGTGATTGTTCATGTGTTTTGCAGAACAAGGGAGAGAGAGGAGTCCTGGCTCAATCCAGCTCTGCATCACCCCAGAGGATCACTGAGTATAGCCCAGAGGCTCTAAGTACCATCAAGGGTCCTGGTGGTCCCTGAACACCACATTCTCCAGTATTCATATTTAACCATAAGCTCCATTGACCAAATATCATGGCGAGTTGTCCCAAGGCCCCTCTAAATTTACTTGGTAATCCCCAAAATGAAAGAAAATTTGTTTTTCAGAGTCCCATCAAGTCTTTTTGACAGATTGAAAGAAGTGACACATTGGAACAGAGCAAGAGCACAAGGCAGGGAGGGTGCTTACCCTGCACGTGGCTGACTCCAGGTTCGCCTCCCCAGCACCCCATATGGTTCCCCAAGAACCATCCAGAGTAATTCCTGAGCAGATAGCCAGGAGTAAGACCTGAGCATCACCAGGTATAACCCCCAAACCAACAACAATGACAAGAAGAAGTGAAACCGGGAGCAAGAGCTTCCCGTTAAATGAATGGGAACTGGAGGCCCTCTGAGGAGCAAGAAGATCCAGGACGGAGGGGCAGAATGAAGCTTAGAGCAATGCCCCAGCTTCACAGCAGGGTGGGCAGCAGGACTCAATAGGGGTCCGTGACTGGATCCTGGGAATCCTACTCTTTAAATCAGATTACTGAGCCTTTTCCTTCCTGTGACCCCATTTAAACTGGGCCTTCAGGAGGCTGGCAAGGCCCTGGCAAAGTTTCCAAGCCTGCCTGCAAGTGGAGAGAGAAATTGTAATGGGAGGTCTCCACAGTGAGTGCTCCACTCCAGGGTCCAGAGCCCATCTTGATACATGTGCTCTCCCTCACTTCCTCTGATGGCCGCAGTGTAGTGTGTGTGGAGCAGCAACAAGCCCAGAACAGGGAGAAACACCAAGTCCAACTTGAGTCTTTCCCAGGAAAGCACCAGGTTCTTTGAGGAACCATTGAACCAATATCCATAACTGCTCACTGTGAGGGCCCCACAAACCCCTGGGGCCGCAATTACTTTTCATGGAGCTGCACATTTTTCTGTCCTGGGTGATGTTTCAGCTGCAAGTACCCAAGTGCTACAAACCAACAACTTAACTCTCTTATTTGTTTTCTTGTTTGTTTGTCACACACAGCGGTACTGAGGGGCTACTCCTGGTTCAGGATGAGGACGTTTATCCTGACAGTGCTCAGGATCAAACCTGGGACTTCCCGTGTGCCAAGCACACTCAGCCCATTGAGCTGGCCCTTAACTCTCATTCTTTCATCTCTTCGAATTGAGAAAAACTCCTTCTGTCACTCAGCTTCCTTACTCCACTCTTCGCTCTCTATAAACCTCTTCAAACCAAAAGCGACATCAATACTCATTTCTCTAGTAATCCCAGCAGAAAGCTCAGGCCGATAAACAAGGCTAAGGAACTAGCTCGGAGAGTTAGAGCCCTTGCTCTGCATATGGGATCCCCCAGTTCAAGCTACAGTTCCGCATACTCCTAGAGAATGCCAAGAGTGACCCCTGAACACCATCAGGGTCACCCCAAAATAACAACAACAAAAATAAAAGAACGAAAGCAAAGGCTGGAGACAGTACAGTGGGGAAGGTAGTTGTTTTGCCCATAGTTGACTGTGTTTTGACCGCTGGCACAGAGTAGGGCCCCCACTTTCAAAAGTGATCCCTGACCACAGTGGGGTCTGACCCCACCCAAAAAAAACATTTTTTTAGAAAGTAAATAAAGACAAAAGTGGTCTTTAATGCACTTTAAAAATATCATGAAAGTTCATGGTCACAAGAGTCCCCTCTGAGGGTTCACACACAGCTGTGAGTGAAGTAGCAATCACAGACTCCCTGCTGCTCCCACACACTGACCATAGGGCTATACAGCCAGAAGCAAGTGTCTAGTTAGTATGCCCAGTACCAGTAGATCATCAGTCACATTACAGGTGGCCTGCCTTGGGGTGAGGAAGGACTTACCATAACTTTGGAAGAAAGTGGAGATCACAGTCAGCCGCTGGCTCCAGTGGAAAAACATGTGTGGCTGCAAGTGCTTTCCAGAAAAGTACTATCTTCCTCTCTCCCCACCACTTCTTTTTCTCTTCTGGTTCCCTTGTAGCTGTCTGAGTTGACAATTATGAGTCAATTCCACTCACTTTACGTCAAACTCCACTCCTGACATGGGCATGTTCCGGGACAAATGCAGAAGCCACAGGGGGCCTGGAGAGATGCCCTCATGAAGAATTGTCCAACAGAATTCCAATTAATTTCCTGGTTGACATTAGGACCTCCAACATGGAATCTGAGCTTGGTGTCCAAGCCTGGTGGAGACTTGGCTGGCATCCTGGGTGGACACTTGCATGCCGGGACCTTGTTACCTCTCTCCATAGGACAGATGGTTCCCGATTCCCACACTCACATGTGACCAGGACAAAGCTTTTGGATTCCACACTATTTCCAGGATTAAGAAACAAAATGAAAGGGGAGGGAGAGAGGAAATGAAAGGGGTAGGAAAGAGTGACAGGGAGAGATGGGAGTGAGACCAGCTATGGAAGCAGAGAGAAAAGCATTCAGAACCTGGCTCTGGTCTGGTGCTCATGTTGGGATCCTTCACTGCACTCAGTACCTGCTAAATGTACCCCTTCTTGTTCTCTTATGGCTGCAGGGACTCTGGATCTGGAACTCTAGAAAAGGAAGTATAGGAAGAGGAATATAAAGAATATGAAGAGGGAGGATGAAAAAAGGATGAAAATAGGAAGAGGAGCAGAAAGAGGAAGAGAGGAGGAAAAGGAGAAGGAGGTGGAGGAATAGAGGAGAAAGAAAAGGAGGAGGAGGAGGAGAAAGAGAAGAAGAAGAAGAAGAAGAAGGAGAAGATGATGATGATAATGATGATGATGATAATGATAATGATAATGATGATGTTGATGGAGATGAAGGGATATTGTGGTAGGACACTAAAGAAAATTAAAATGTTGGCAGGAGTGATAGTGTATGTTCTTTCTATGGATAATCTTGACCCAAAATGACTCAAGTCTTTTCAAACACACTCAACACACCCCTCACTCTTCTACTCTAGAGGCACATGCTAGTTGGGCAGAGAACCCACGAGTTAGTCATGGGCAGGTGCTGTGTGAATGCCTGATCATAGTCTCCTCCCCTCACTTGGTCTCACTTAACATATATTCAAGCCCAGGTAATTGTGCCAGCAGTCACCAGTCCCCATGTAATTGTACGAATTGCTCTGGGCAGCCTTTCTAGGCAGGAGTTCTTCACAATTAGTCCTTACATTGAAATGTTGAAAGACAAGTGATTATTTGGGGGAGTTCCTTGTCAGCAAGAAGATGCAGCTCAGATAGGCTATAATAGAGGCCGTGTGGTAATTACAATCTGCAAGATACTATCACATCATTTCTCCATCCACAGCTCGTTAGGCATTCCAGCCTTGGCTCCGTTGTCACGGTGAGCTTGTTACAGTGTATGCCAGAGAAGGCATCACATAGGACAACTCCAGGATGGTGGGGGACACCCGCATAGGCAGGTGGTCAGCAAACATCTTATTTGAAACCTTCATACTTTCACTTTGGATCCAAAGTACCACAAGGATACCTATGAAGGCAAACATGCCTGTGTACATGCACACACAAACACACACACACACACACTCTAAAGAAAGAGAATGTTGTCATTCACTCTTACATCTTGTAAAAATACCCAAATGTTTCCTCATTTTTTTTCTTCTACCTTGACTTTGTTCTATTTTTTTTTAAGTAAAGATGAATTACTCTGCAAGAAAGAAACCAACATCTCAATTATTCAATATTCCCTGAGGGCCTTTTGCCTGCCAAGACTGTGATGGGCACCATGGGGTCTTGGAGATGGAAAACATGGTCCTCAGGGTGTCTGCCCCAGTGAGGGAGAAAAGCTTGAAGCCTATAAAGTGCACAGCTGGAATTGGGCAGCAGGGTAGGGCAGATAGAATCAGACTCCAGAGGCCTCAGGAGACAGAAAGGGGAGGAACCGGGCATCAGCGGGGCATGGATAGAACAGGAGGCCAGGAAGGTAGGGTCAAATGCAGGGATGGACACAGGAGCAAGAGGATGACTCTCTGAGAAAAGAACAATGACAGATGGAGAGAGTGAGAAAATGAGGAGAGAGTGTGTGAGAGTCTATGTTATGAGAGTGTATTTGAGAATGGGTGTGAAACTGTGCATGTGTGTGAAAGCCTGCATGTATCTGTGTGAATATTTGTGCCAATGTAAGTGTGTGTTTGTGAATGTAGAAAAGTGTGTGAAAGGCAGCATGTACAGTGAATGAGTGTGAGACAGTGTATGTGTGCATGTAATGTATGTGAGTGTGTGAGAAAAAGTGTGTGCAAGTGTGTGGAAGTATATGCACATGTGAAACTGTATGAAAGACTGTGTGCATGTATGTGTGTAAGTGTGAATGAAAGTGCGTCCATGTACACATTCACACACATATACATTTATTTACATGTGTGTAATGTAAATTACAATATTCCCTGAGGACCTTCCACCTTCCAAGGCTGTGATGGGCACCATAGGGGCATGGACATGGAGAAAATGTGGTTCTACACACACACACACACACACTCACATACACAAAAGTAAGGATGCAAAATTGCAAAGCGACAGTGCCCAGCATGATACCAAGAGTTAGCCCAGATCTTATGCAGAATCTTTGCAATCCTGCTCTTTAGGAGGGACTTCACTGAGCCACATTAGCCTCTCGGGATTTTCATGTATTTTAAAGAAAAAGGAAATTAATTGGGAGAATGAGAGTTAAAGAAGGATGTGTGAGCACAAACCTGGGCATGTAGAATGTGTTCTGTGTGTCTCTGTGTGTTTACATATGCATGTATAAATCTTAGTAAGAGGCACACTGGACCTTCACAGTGCCAATCTGTCTCTCCTGTCCTTTGGGGTACATTAAAAAGTTGGAGGGAAACAGGCAGAGTTCAGGAAGCCACTATGCCCTTGGCCTTAGGAAGGTTCAACATTCCTGGCTCCCAAATCTATTTTCTCACCCCATCTTCCATCTAGGCCCTCACTTGCCAATCATGAACTGACTCGGGCATTTAAGGTGGCTGCACAGTTGCCGGCACTTGCAACTTATCACTTAAGGAAACCCGGTTCAAAGGGTGGCCTCATCGGGAGCTCGGCTCGCGCCAGGCCTTAGCTGACCATGGAACCCCGAGGAGGGCAGATGGGCTTTGGGAGGGGGCCCGTCGCCTCCAGGGGGTCCCCGGAAGCAGCCGGGTGAGACTCATACATCACACTAGCCACCATTTTTGTTGTCCGGACGCTGGGAAACTGCCTCACGACCAGAGGAACAGAGCAAAACCAGTTCGAGCCCAGGTAGGCGGCTCCAAGAGGCGGGAATCACTGGGAAGTCGTCAGATGGAGGCGTGGTCGCCCCTTCCCCCTCCATTTTGTCGAGCCTGGTGGCCCTGCCCAGGAGCTGCCCGCGGCCAGCATCCAGAGGTCTTGCAGACGGCTGGGGAGGCGGGAGCTCGGCTCTCGCCAGGCCTTAGCTGACCATGGAACCCCGAGGAGGGCAGATGGGCTTTGGGAGTGGGCCCGTCCCCTCCGGGGGTCCCGGAAGCAGCCGGATGAGACTAGTCCATCACACTAGCCACCATTTTCGTTGTCCAGACGCTGGGAAACTGCCTCCACGACCAGAGGAACAGAGCAAAACCAGTTCGAGCCCAGGTCGTGCGGCTGCTTTGGTCGCGCGGCCACTAGGGTGGTGAAACAGTGATGTCTTTTGGTGCACGGCATTCCACGAAGAGCAGGAAAGTTTGTTGGGAGGGAGATATAGAGAGGAAGGAAATGACATGCAGAGCCCGCCAGGTGGTTGGGGTGCGGGAGGGGGAGGGAGACGGGACATTGGTGATGGGAGATGGGTTTGGGTGGAGGGTGCGTGTTGGAACCCTGTGGAACCAAGACTCTACATGAGCATCTTTCAATTAAAAAAAAAAAGGTGGAATCTACCACGGACATGTGGGAATCAGAGGTTAGGTGAGACAGAGAAGGGAACAGTGTGCTAATATTTGTCAAAAGTGATAATGCCATCCTAGAACTGAGCATTGAATATAGGAGAAAAGATATACATGATAATCTCTAAATGTATGTATTGCAATCCACAATGTGTAAGAGAAGAGAGAAAGAAAGAGAGAGAAGAGATAAAGAACTTGCCATAGAGGCAGGCTGGGGGAGGGGGAGGGAAGTGGGGACATTGGTGGTGGGAGATGGGCACTGGTGGAGGGATGGGTGCTGGAAGACTGTGTGACTGAAACCCAAACATGAACATCTTTGTAATTGTATATCACATGGTGGTGTAATAAAATATTAAAAAAAAACAAAGGGTGGCCTCAGGATCTGTCCCTCTGACTATGCTATAGAGTCAGCCACCTCCTTAATTGGGCCCACCCCCTTCACCAAGTCATTTTAGCATGGAGCCATGGGAGCCAGTGCTGGGTCAGCTCTAAGTGATGGGCAGGAGGCTTACAGGGATTAAGATGAAGCAGGAGAAGCCAGCTCTGGTTTCCAAATCATACTCACCAAGATATTGGGTTGCGATTAAAAGACCCACTAATGGAGACAGAGGTAGGAAGTGGCTGGACCTTGGAAAATAATAACCTTTGGGTATTTTCCACACTGATCATGAAATTAGTGCAGGCTGATTTCATGAAATCAGTAGCAGGCTGCCACTGGCCATGGCTAATCCACTTTGCTGGTTTCTGGGAGGATCCACAATACCAATGGTTCCAGAGCATGGCCAGAGGAAGCTGAGTCACAGCTGTGCTCAAGTCCCTCAGGATGGAGGAGGCACCCTCTGGGCTCCCAACCTCCTGAACACTTGGGCCACCGTGCAGGCTTGCTGTGAAAGGGGTCCCACGCACACAGGAAGGGGCCCTGGGACCACCCTCCTTCAGGTCCATGTGTCATCCATGCCATGGCCAGCTTTTCCTGTAAGACTTACACAGCATGAATATTCACAGAGACCCAGGAGGGAGCCAGGCAGGGAGTGGGGGTGAGGGAGAGGGAAAAGGGTTGATCTGGAGTTGACTGGGGGCTTAAAGGGAGCAAAAATCAGTGAGGGCTAGTGGAGGGAGTGAAGAGGGAGCTGAGGGTTTCTGGCCGCTCCACCAGTGTCAGCCCTGCTAGAGAACATGGCCCGCAGTGCCGCTGACTCAGAAGTCACCCTGTACTGCAGAGACAGCTTAATCCCCATCTCTCCTTACTGCCAGACCCAACTGTTAACCCATTATTCTCAGAGCCTTTCTGCCTCTCCACCCACCCCTGCATTTTTGTCTTCCCACACCTCCTCCAGGCAGCCACTGGGATTCATATTCAGTTGCCAGGGACAACTCTATGCACATTAGACCAAGCACTTCTGGGGGAGACAGACTGGGGGGTCTGTCCCAGCTGGGACATGGAGGACAGGAGAGGGACACCTTGGCCTTCTTCCTGAGACTCTTGTGACATTGTCCCTCCTTGCTCTGGTGTGGTGGTGAGGAGAAAGTGAGATTGGATGTTCTGTTCTTTGCAGGACAGCTCTGTGCTCGCAGAGAGGCTGCCAGGCTCCCAGAACCAGCACTCTAGAGACCAGCATGGCTCCCCTGGGGAACCACAGCTGACCCCTAACTTCTTAAATGATAACTTTTAAAGATAATAGAGCTGGAGAGACAGCACAGGAAAGGCACTTTGCCTCGGGCTCCATTATCCCTAGTTCAACCCTAGGTGCGACAAATTGTCGCCTGAGCCCGACCATGAGTGATCCCTAAACACAAAGTGAGAAATAAGCCCCGAGTACTGCCAGGTGTGGGCCCAAAACACCCAAAATTAAAACCAGGGAACAGACAATAACCAATGAGGACAAGCTCTCGACTTTTTGACTATAGAACTGAACGTGCCAGGTAGTTGGGGAGGGGAAAAGGAAGTGGTGGACTGGGGTGACGCAGGGTCAGAGGTGAAAAGTCTGGGACACCTGGTGGGGTGAAGGTGCAGTAGCTTTCTTCACCAAAATCGTGAACGTGGACACTATCATGTTACTAAACTACCAACATATAGTAAAAAGAATTTGCAAATAAATTTGTGATTTATTATTAGCAAATATTTGATTTGCATGCATACTTTATAGACCTATATACCTGTGTGACAAGGGGGAAAGTTTAAGAGGCTGTTCTGGAGGAGGCTGCATAAGGCATTTGCCTTGAACACCACAGATTGGGGTTTGATTCTTGGTACCACGTATGGTCCCCTGAGCACCACCAGGAGTAATTCCTGAGCATAAAGTCAAAGTAAGCCCTGAGCACCAACGAGTGAGACCCCCAAACAAAAAAAAAGAGATTCTGTTCTGGAAGACAGGTTCAGCCCCAGTGTCCCCAATTTCCCCCAATCATGTGGCATAGACCTGGTCACCAGGAGGAGTCTGATGTGGACACCATCATGCCCTCCCACCTTCCTGTCTGAATCTGTCTGTCTGTCTCTGTCTGTCTGTTTCTGTCTGTCTGTCTGTCTGTCTGTCTGTCTCTCTCTCTCTCTCACGCACACAAAGAGCCAATGTCTATCTCTCCTCTCTCTCTTTCTTTCTCTCCCTCCCCTCCCTCTCTCTCTCTCTCTCTCTCTCTCTCTCTCACACACACACACACACACACACACACACACACACACACACACACACCTTTCCCAAAAAGGGGAGAAATGAGTTGGTGGGTTCCTATATAAATAACGGCCTGTGAAAGACAGACTAGATTGGATGTAAAAGAGATATTCATAATAAGAACAGATAAAGCACTTAAGAATCAATTTCACAAAACCTGAATATAATTTATAGGAAGAAAGCTATTTTAGCCTCCCTGCTGAGGAATTTTAATAATATTTGAATAAATTAAAAATATATGTACTTGAGAACATCATCTCAATGTTATAGAAATTTTAGTTTTCTTATTCAAAGCAATCCTAAAATATCATGGAATTTCTTCTGACTAGACAAAGCTATTTTTAAATTTATTAGAAATTAAAAAAAATATATATATGGGTACATGCCAAAAAATAATGCAGGGAAATGAAGACAGATTTTTCTCACCAGATATTTTAAAATATTATTGCACATCCATAATAACTAAAATAAAGTGTACCCAACAGTAATAGCTTCACAAAACAGAAGCGAGTCTATATGTATATCTAAATGTTTATTGTAGCTTGTACACGAAAGTGTAATTTTAATCAGTGGTTAAGACAAAATTAGCCCCAAAAAAACAACAGCCTAGTAATTGGTAAAGAGGTAGAACTAAGTTGGAAACCAAGTCACACCTTACACTAAAGTAAATTGCAGAGAAAAAAAATCTTGATGTAAAATGTAAATCCTAAAAGTTCTAGGGGAAAAAAGTCCATAAGTAAAAAATAAAAAAATAGTATAAGACTACTATCCAAGACCAGGCAAAATGAACCAGGAGGACTTGTCAAACTCCCCACAAATGTGTGGGAAGCAGAGGGTAAGTAAGATAGAGAAGGGACCAGTCTGACAATAATGTTTGGAAATAGTAATGCTGGACTAGAACTGAGCATTGAAAATAGGTAAAGGAATATGTATGATAAACCTTCAGTGTCTTGGGCCAGAGTGGTAGCACGGCAGGTAGGGCATTTGCCTTGCATGCGGCCGAACCGGGTTCGATCCCCAGCATCCCATATGGTCCCCTGAAAACCACCAGGAATAACTCCTGAGTGCAGAGCCAGGAGTAACCCCTGAATGTCGCCGGGTGTGACCCAAAAAAGAAAAAAAAAATAAAACTTCAGTGTCTTGTTTTGCAAAATACAATGTACAATCCACACAATAGAATATTTTTTCCCAAATTTTATTACACTAGTTTTAAACTTACAATTGCAAGATACTCATGTAGAGTCTTGGTTCTACAGTGTTCCAACACCCATTCCTCCACCCGAACCCATCTCCCATCACCAATGTCCCCACCTCCCTCCCCCTCCCACACCTCAACTACTTGGCGGGTTCTGTATGTCTTTTCTCTCCTCTCTATCTCTCCCTCCTGCCTAACTTTCCTACACATCATAGAATGCAGTACATTAAAGGACATAAATGTTTCCACTAGTTTGATGGACTTAGGGGACTCATGGTCAGCATCTGGACAGCGAAGGTGGCGGCTAGTGTGGTGGATGAGTCTCATCCGGCTGCTTCGGGACCCCCAGAGGTGATGGGCCCACTCCCAAAACCCATCTGTCCTCCTGGGAGCCCCATGGTCAGCTGAGCCTGGGGAGAGCCGAGTTCCAGCTTCCCCAGCCACGTTTGAGACTGCATGCTATGCACATACAGTGGAATATTATGCAGCTGTTAGGAAAACCAAGTCATGAAATTTGCCTATAAATGGATGAACATGTAGGGGCTGGAGTGATAGCATAGCAGGTAGGGTGTTTGCTTTGCATGTGGCCGACCCAGGTTTGATCCCGGCATCCCATATGGCCCCCAAGCACCACCAGGAGTAATTCTTGAGCGAAAAACCAGGAGTTGGGAAGATACTCTGGGAAGCCAAAAATATGCAGTGGAAACACCATCCCTACTTTTATGCTCATAGCAGCTTTATTCACAATAGCCAGAATCTGGAAACAAACAGAGTGCCCGAGAATCGATGACTGGATAAAGAAGCTTTGGTACATCTACACAATGGAATACTATGCAGCTGTTAGGAAAAATGAAGTTATAAAATTTGCCTATAAATGGATGGACATGGAGATTATGTGAGTGAAATTAGCCAGAAGGAGAGAGACAGATACAGAATGACTGCATTTATTTGCATGACATAAATATATATGTACATATTATGATACCAATATCCAAGGTCAAGTGAAACATGGATCAGGAGGTCTTGTCAAAGGTGGAATTTATCACAAACATGTGGGAGTCAGAGGCTAGGTAAGACAGAAAATGGAACAGTGTGCTAACAATTGTCGAAAGTACTAATACCAACCTAGAACTGAGCATTAAATACAGGCAAACAGATACACATGACAACCCTTTAATGTATGTTCTGTAATCCATAGTCTGGAAGGGAAGGAAAAGAGAAAGAGAGAGAAAGGGAAAGAAATTAAGAACCTGCCATGGAGGCAAGCTGGGGGAGGGGGAGGGAACCAGGGATTTTGGTGGTGGGAGATGGGCACTGGTGGAGGGATGGGTGCTGGAACACTGTATGACCAAAACCAAATATGAACTTTTAATTGTATGTAGCAGTAAGTAGATCTAAGGATATGCAAAGGAAGGTCTGATGTATACTGCCTGTTAACAGATACATGGGGTCTTCTGACAGACTGTCTCCCCAACAGAGTTAGTTTGTAGAAAACCCTAGTGAGACTGTTAATCTAGCTGCAGCTACACAGACAAAGCTATCCTAGGTCATTTTTCTGCACATTCCCTTGTTGGCTCTAATTAACCCTAGATGGAGTCTTATGAACAAGACCTTGTCTTCTGGGGCAATTTAGGAAGGCTAAGTTAACAAACTGTTGCATTCTTTGCTTATCTCACCTCACTGAGATAGCACCACCTGCAGGCTTCTGGCTCCTGAGTGTCTCCTCCCTATCACCATAAATCCTATGGTAAAATGAAAAATGTCTTTGCAGTATCAATTATGTAAACTTAACTCTAAGCTTTACTGCCCTTTGTTGTGTTGGCTTATAAGAAAGTTGGGGTCTTTGTTTAAGAGTCAGTCAGCTCTCATCAGTCAGCTCTCATGAGTCAGCTCCAGTCAGTCAGCTCTCCTCAGTGAGCTGCGGTCAGTGAGCTCTGGTCAGTTAGCTGTGGTCAGTCAGCTGCTGCCAGACAGCCACCAAGATGAGAGCTGCTGCCCCTCCAGCTGGTGATTATTAAAAATATTAATGGAAATACGCTCTTGTGCCTGGAGTCTCATCTCTGCGCCTCCGACCTGATGGGACATTCTTGCTTCAATTGTATATCTTTGTAATTGTATATCTCATGGTGGTATAATAAAAATACTTTTAAAAAAAACAAAGAAAAGAGGGGCTGGAGCGATAGCCCAGCGGGTAGGGCGTTTGCCTTGTGCGCGGCTGACCCGGGTTCGATCCCAGGCATCCCATATGGTACTCCGAGCACCGCCAGGAGCAATTCCCTGAGTGCAGAGCCAGGAGTAACCCTGAGCATTGCCGGGTATGACCCAAAAAAGCAAAAAAAAAAAAAAAAAAAAGAAAGAAAGAAAGAAAAAGAAAAACCAGGAGTAACCTCTGAGCGCTGGCCGGGTGTGACCCAAAAAAGCAAAAAGAGGACGGACCGAGACGGACGGATGGACAGATTTTTTTTTAATAAAACGGCATGGAAAGGTGGAAAACAACAAAATCCCACCATACCTCTTTAGACTTTAAGTTAGAATAAGTACCTGCTAAGTACTTTGTACACCAAGTAGGGAGGCTAGGTATTATCTTTTTAAGACTAACATACATAGGGTTCAAGCCCAGGGGTACTATGAATAGGACAGAACAGAGCAAACACTGTAGACTCACAGCCCCCTTCCCAGCTCTCCTAGACACATGATGTAGAGTGGGAAGACGTTTTCTTTTCTTTTATTTTTTTTTGGGTCACACCCGGCGACTCTCAGGAGTTACTCATGGCTCTTCGTTCAGGAATTACTCCTGGCAGTGCTCTGGGACTTTATGGGATGCCGAGGATCTAATCCGGTCAGTCTCATGTAAAGCAAATGCCATACCTGCTGTGCTATAGATTTGGCCCAAGGGAAGACATTTTCATAGCCTGGCTGCACAAATCACCTGTACTTTAAGCCCATTGGCTAGAACTCAGTCACATGAACCCACATACTCCACAAGGCCTACCAGGGCCAACTCCATACAATAAAAGGACCTTCACATATTTCTAATGCCAGTCAGCCTTCTTGGTCTCATAATGAATTCCTGTCACATAGAGAAAAGAAAAGGGAAAATACTATTAGAGTTTCACAGATTATTGAAAAGGCTGGCAGAGCAATGAATAACGTGAACTCGCAGTTTATAGAAAATTAAATGCAAACACCATCAAAAACATAAAAAATGCTAACATTTACTCAAATTTAAAGAAATTAAAATTAGGACAACAGTGAAATTCCTACTTTTTTTGGTCAGACTGTAAAGATAAAAACCTTTAACAGTTTGAAACACTGTTTCAAACAAATTTTCAAATACTGTGAGTGAGAAAAATGACATTTTTGGAGAACAATTTGATAAATAGATAAAAAAGTATATATCGTTTGTTTGATGCAACTATCCTACAGTAAGAAGTTGATCCCATAAGTACTGGGTAAAAGTATATGATGATAGAGGTCAGAGGTCAGAGAGCAGGCATTGGACCTTCAAATTATAACACTGACATGCTGCCTACTGCACTAAGAAGACATTAGAGAGCAGGCATTGGGGGAAGGCATTGGATTGACCTGGTTCCTCAGCACTCTAGATGAGACCCAGAGTGTCAGCCTGAGCATGGAACCAGGAGAAAGCCCTGAGCACTGTGGGATGTGGCCCCCAAACAAACAAAATTATATCAAGGTATATGAATAAAGGAGACTATTTATTACTTATTTACTTTATTAATCAAAAGAGATAAAAAAGTAAAATGAAGCAAAAATTAGGGCACTTTGTATATTAACCAATAAAAAAACATATGGGTTAAGAAATGAGATTTTCTTTTCTTTTTGGGGCACACCGGCAATGCTCAGGGGTTACTCCTGGCTCTGCACTCAGGAACTACTTCTGGCCATGCTCGGAGGACCATATGGGATGCTGGGGATCAAACCTGGGTCAGCTGCATGCAAGACAATTGTTCTACCTGCTGGACTATAGCTCTTAGACACAGCAGAGCCTGGCAAGCTACCCGTGGTGAATTTAATATGCCAAAAACAGTAAAAATAATGGACCTCATTCCAAACGAATGGAGTCGTTACTGGTGCCCGCCTCAAGTAAATCGATGAACAACGGGAAGACAAGTGATACAAGTGATGTGTTAAGAAACAAATGGCCCATCTACAAAATAGATTACATTCTGTGATATATTAAAAAATAATGATGACATGAAGCCATTTGTATGAATATTTTTAAGTTAAAAAAGTATTCAGACAACCAGCAAAGCCAAATAAGCTATAGACTAGACTCACAGCTGCACCAAGCCATGGGAGCACCGTAAAAGCTTGGTCCCTGGCCAAGAGCAACATAGCTCTGAAGGCCAGCAGACACATGGGGGAGGTCGCACCAGCAGGACTTGGAGGGGGATAGGGGCCCCTCCCCTGATCCCTTCCATCTCCATGACCCAGCAGGCATGGACTACGAGCAGGCAGCCGCCACAACCAGCAAAGCTGGATAAGCTACTGACCAGACCCACAGCTGTGCAGGTGTGTGGTCACTCTGCGCCACATGACAGACTTAGATAATAATCAAGTTTAGTACCACTAACAAAGCAACTAGGAGCAAACATATGGGACTACATGAAACTAAAAAGCTTCTTCACCTCAAAAGAAACAATGACCACGATACAAAGACAGTTCACAGAATAGGAAAGAATATTCACCCAATACCCATCTGGTTAGGGGTTAATATCCAGGATATGTCAGGCACTGGTAGAACTTTACAGGAAGAAAACAGACAACCCCATCAAAAAATGGGGAGAAGAAATGAACAGAAAATAAAATCTGAAAAAAAAAGAAAAGAAATGAACAGAAACTTTAACAAGGAAGAAATTCGAATGGTGAAAAGACATAAGAAAAAATGCTCATCATCATTAATCATCAGAGAGATGCAAATTAAAAAAACAATGAAATATCATCTCACACCACAGAGACTGGGCATATCCAAAAGAGCAAGAACAACAAGTGCTGGCATGGATGAGGGGAAAAGGGGACCCTCATCCATTGTTAGTGGGAATGTCGACTGATACAGCTTTTTTGGAAACAATATGGACATTCCTCCAAAAACTAGAAGTTGAGCTCCCATTTAACCCAACTATACCACTCCTGGGGATATACCCTGGGAAGCCAAAAACACACAGCAGAAACACCATCTGCATTTTTATTTTCATAGCAGCACTACTCACAGCCAGCGCTATTCACAATAGCCCAAGAACTGATGACTGGATAAAGAAACTTTGGTACATCTACACAATGGAATACTATGTAGCTGTTAGAAAAAATGAAGTGATGAAATTTGCCTATAAATGGATGGACATGGAGAGGGCCATGTTGAGTGAAATTAGCCAGAAGGAGAAAGACAGATATAGAATGACTGCATTTATTTGCATGACATATATTACACACACACACACACATATTATGATACCAATATTCAAGGTCAGGCAAAACATGGATCAGGAGGTCTTGTCAAAGGTGGAATCTACCACAAACGGGTGGGAGTTGAGGTTAGGTAAGACAGAGAAGGGAACAGTGTGCTAATAATTGTTGAAATGGATAATACCAGTCTAGAACTGAACATTGAATATAGGCAAAAAAAAGATACACATGATAACCTCTAAATATATGTATCGCAATCCACAATGTGTGTGTAAGAGAAGGGAGAGAGAGAGAGAGAGAGAGAGAGAGAGAGAGAGAGAGAGATAAAGAGAAAGAGAGAAAAGAAATAAAGAACCTGAAATAGAGGCTGGCTGGGGGGAGAGGGGAGGGAATCGGGGACATGGGTGGTGGGAAATGGGCGCTGGTGGAGGGATGGGTGCTGGAACACTGTATGACTGAAAACAAAACATGAACATCTTTGTAATTATATATCTCATGGTGGTATAATAAAATATTTTTTTAATTTTTTTTAAAAATCATGTTTAGGACCTTCCCAGGATCTTGCACATATATACACTGTAATGATCATTATAGGTGTAACAAACTGGAGTGACTGAAGGGGAATGGGGAATGGTAATGTCAGACTAGAACTCACCATTGAATGTACACATAGAGACTTACATGTTAAACTGTAAATTATCTGTAGGGCAAGCCACAATGTGTAAGAAAAGAGAGAGAAACACAAAGTCAGAGATGGAGAAAAAGAGACAGAGAGAGACAGAGAGAGAAAAGGGGCCTGTTATAGAGGCAGGCAGGAGGGAGTATTATGGGAATGGGACACTGGTAGAGGGACGGGTGTCAGCCGGGGTCCCGACAGTGCCGGGAAGCGAGTTCCCTTTTACCTCCGAAGCCAGTGGGGAATGGATGAAGACTCAGGAATCCGATGCAGTTTTAAAAGGCTTTACTTATCACAGGTTCAGGCATACAAGACAGCAGTAGAAAAAACCCTATGCTTAGGATTCCCGGCTAAAACCCCAGCCATGTGTAGGCCAAGATGGTGGCCACCACGTGTTAAGGCCCTGTAAAGAGGAGACAAAGACAAGACTCCCAAGAAGGGTGCGAGCTCACAAAAGAGAGAGCCCAAAAAGAGAGCGAGAGAGAGGAAGCAGGCTGGTTTTATACCGTTGCAACTCAGACCTCCCACGATTATGGGAAGCAGGAAGGGTCAAATGCTCTTAGGTAATTTCTCCCAGCACCTCACCTAGGCCCTATTATATGCTAATGTTTTAAGCCAAGATCTGCCTGGAAATGCCTTTATAGGGTAGAGAAGGGGGGTTCTGAGATGGCATGTCCCTGTACCAAAGACTAATACTAATGCCAGTTAAATATTTCTCCAAGCCTTCACAAGAGTCTCGTCCACTTCATGGTAGTTTTGTATTTTAGTTGTCTTTGAGTTATCAGGGAGCCATGCTTGCTTGCTTGGAGGCAAACAGCATTTCTCTCTGGTCTGATTACTTAGAGATCCAATGTGGCCAGGCAAATATGCTTGTAAGATCTAGCTAGTCCCACAATGATTGTGGTAGCATGAGAGAATATTTATACCAGCCAGTACAGAATACATGGTCAGATAAACTGTCACATTTAGACTACCCCCTTATCTATGAAGTGACCTGCAGGAGGCAATCCAGGGCAGATGCAGAGGCTCTTAGAGGAGTCCTGCAACAGATGGGTGCTGGGACACTGTATCTCAGAGACCCAATTATGCATATCTTTGTAATTGTATATCTCACAGTGGCATAATTAAAAAAAAAGTACTCACAAGTTCAACTCAGTAGTCTCCACTTGATCACTTGATCACTTGAATCCTGTTATTCATTGATTTGCTCGAGTGGGCACCAGTAACATTTCCATTGGACCCTATCACGTGCCAATGTAGCCCAATGGCATCTGGTTGATTCAGAAATATGAAGAGCCTCAAACCATTCCTTCAGTGTTTTTACAAGGAAGTCTGACCATCTTGTAGGTGGCGGCCATGTGATCTTTTGACATCCCGTGGGATCCAGTCAGTAACAGCTCTAGTACAGCGGTTGTCTCCAAATCGCATTACATGTCCAGCCCATTTGATTTTCGATGCCTTGGCAAATGAGACAGCATCCCTGATTCTGGAATAGCAATGGAGGTCAGAACTCCGGATTCCTTCTCTCACTTGAGTGAGGCGTGATATCCCAAGCATAGCTCTTTCAATTCCTCTTGGGGGACCCGAATAGCATTCTCATCCTGCTTTCGTAGGGCCCAGGTCTCTGAGGCGTATGTTAATGCAGGGATAACCGTGGAGTCAAAGAGATGTGCCCGAGTCGGAGGTTCTTTGTCCTTTTAGCTATTTCTTTGATGCTTCTGAAGGCATTCCATGCCGCTCTCTTCCCTCCTGCGCAGCTCAGGTGTTAGGTCATTCATCATGTTGACTTCTCAACCTAGGTACACATACTGCTGCATACAGAGATGTTTGTTCCATTGAGAGTGAATGGGGCCTCAGGAACTAGTTCATTCAGTCTCCACAGAATCAAAGGGTTTCTATAAATCAATGAACATGAGACAGAGCAGTATTTTTTTTTGCCTTTTTGGGTCACACCTGGCGATGCTCAGGGGCTACTCCTGGCTCTGCACTCAGGAATTACTCCTGGCAGTGCTCGGGGACCATATGGGATGCCCGGGGGATGGAACCTACCCGCCCTACCCGCTGGGCTATCACTCCGCCCAGTATCTTGTACCCCTACAAACCTCAATGAGCTTGGTTACTGTGTGGATATGGTCGATTGTGCTGAATCCTTTCCGGAAGCCAGCTTGCTCACCATGGTTGTCCTTCATCTAGTGTTCTGCCAATCCTGTTCAGGATGGCTCGTGTTAACAGCTTCTAGATGATGGACAACAGGCAGATGGGGCATGCCTGTTGGAGACTACTGTTGGGCCTGCCTGTTGGAGTCTTAGGTGGAGACTACTGTTTATTTTCCTCAGTAGTCTCCACCTAACAGAATTATCAAATCATTTGAGCACTGAAACACTGGACGGACACTCCATACACTGGAAAGGTCAAATCTCCAGCATTTCAAGGTGTAAATTAACCCCGAGGCTTGGAAAAATCAATTGTGTTTATACTCAAACCTGCTTATGCCAGCTATACTTGTAACTAACAACTCTTTAGTCAATGCAAACTCAATAACCCAATCACTGAAATCCCAAAATTGTGAGAAGAAAATAAGCGTGAGTAAGGGAACTGGAAGAGATGGTTTAGGAAAGTAATAATTTCCTGGGAGTGTGCTCTTTTCATATTTTCCAAAATATCCTTAAAGTCTAAGAAACTGAACTAAAGAAGCTCCAAAGTCTAAAGAAACTGAACTTGGAGCCGGGAGCGATAGCCCAGCGTGTAGGGCGTTTGCCTTGCACGGCCGGGCCGCCCATGCTGGCCCAGGTTCGATCCCTGGCATCCCATATGGTCCCCGAGCACCGCCAGGAGTAATTCCTGAGTGCAGAGCCAGGAGTAACCCCTGAGCATCGCTGGGTGTGACCAAAAAAGAGGGAAGGAAGGAAGGAAGGAAGGAAGGAAGGAAGGAAGGAAGGAAGGAAGGAAGGAAGGAAGGAAGGAAGGAAGGAAGGAAGGAAGGAAGGAAGGAAGGAAGGAAGGAAGGAAAGAAGGAAGGAAGGAAGGAAGGAAGGAAGGAAGGAAGGAAGGAAGGAAGGAAGGAAGGAAGGAAGGAAGGAAGGAAGGAAGGAAGGAAGGAAGGAAGGAAGGAAGGAAGGAAGGAAGGAAGGAAGGAAGGAAGGAAGGAAGGAAGGAAGGAAGGAAGGAAGGAAGGAAGGAAGGAAGGAAGGAAGGAAGGAAGGAAGGAAGGAAGGAAGGAAGGAAGGAAGGAAGGAAGGAAGGAAGGAAGGAAGGAAGGAAGGAAGGAAGGAAGGAAGGAAGGAAGAAGGAAAAGGAAGGAAGGAAGGAAGGAAGGAAGGAAGGAAGGAAGGAAGGAAGGAAGGAAGGAAAGGAAGGAAGGAAGGAAGGAAGGAAGGAAGGAAGGAAGGAAGGAAGGAAGGAAGGAAGGAAGGAAGGAAGGAAGGAAGGAAGGAAGGAAGGAAGGAAGGAAGGAAGTAGACTTCATAGGGCACAAGCCTGGCAGGAATTGAGACTCTGATCCAGTTTCCAAACAGGAACCGCAGGGGCTTCCTATAACATTCCCCTTCCCTCCACTGGCCCCCCAAAAAAAAGAAACTGCAAATTAGGCATCAACATTGCATTTTCTTGATGAGAAGCAACAGATGAATTCAATTAGCCCAGGCTAATCTGTCAAAGCTCACCTCACAAGTTCACCTCCTCGTGTTCTGGCAAAGGAAGTCTTGAGTGATCTGCCTTGTAGATGCAGTAGTGTTGTTTTTGTTATGTTGGTCTGTTGTCAAGAGTCTCTGTCCCTCAGAGACAGTCAGCATGGGCTGCCCTAACAAATTTCCGCGTACTGAGGGACTTGAACAACAGAACTGAAGAGGTGGATAAGAAGAGACATAAGAGGGAGGATCTTTGGTGGCAAAGGGGCAGTAACTTCATTCATCAAAATGATGAAAATCAACAGTTGTAACCAAGTGACCTAAACTGTGTGTTTTATTCCACACTTAATTTTTTTTAAATTTTTTATTATACCACTGTGAGTATACAATTACAAAGATGTTTATGTTTGGGTTTCAGTCATACAGTGTTCCAGCACCCACCCCTCCATTGGCCTTTTGTGCTGTAACAGACAACATGAAGTAAATGTTTTTTTTTTTTTTTTGCTTTTTTCCGCTCTCGGTTCTCTGGCTCTCGCTCAGAATAACTCTACTGCTCGGGACCAAAACGGAACCCGGGCCGGCACCGCCAAACGCCCTACCATGCTTCGCTCCCTAAATGTGTTTTATGCCTGCAATGAGGCAGGAATGGTGGGTGGGGACATTGGTGAAGGGAAGGTCACACCAGTGGTGAGATTGGTGTGTTGGAACATTTAATGACTGACACAACTGTATTATGAACAACTTGATAAATCACAATATCATAATAAAAAATTTTATAAGAATAAGTGCTTATCAATTATAAATTAGAATAAAAATTTCAAGCATGTGTGAACAAACATACACACACATATAATTTTATAATTACTTTCTTAACCTGCTCTTTAAAATTAACAGCAAATCGAGGGCCAGAACAACAGCACAGAGAGTAGGATATTTGCCTTTGCATGTGGCCTACCCGGTTCCATCCCCTGCATCCCATATGGTCCCCAGGCACTGCCAGGAGTAATTCCTGAATGCAGAGCCAGGAGAAACCCCCTGAGCTTAGCCTGGGTGTGATCCAAAAGAGCAAAATTAAATTAAATAAAATAAAAATTAAATTAATGAGCAAAAGACTGGAGCTATGATAGTACAACATATAAGATGCTTGCCCTGTGTGCAAGGCTGGTTCAATTCCTAGGACTTCATATAGTCCCCAGAGCCTTGAACACAGAGTCAGAATACCCTGAGCACCACAGTGTGGCCCACAAGACAAAGTATAAAAACAACTTAAATAAATTAAAAATTAACCAGAAGTGGCCCCCATCAGGCAGGGAGGCTTTGACTATATCATAAGAGAAAACTCAAAGTGGACAGACATCTATCCCTCTCTGGCACTCCTGTACTGCCAAGCAGTGTTCTTGTAATATGCACCTAGAGTTTATTAAACTTTCACCACAACAAGTAGGTACAAGAACATCTCAGCACTTCTCTAAAACCAACCTCAGTCATTCTGAGTTCCCATCCTGGATGATAGAAAGATTCATCTCAGGTGTGCTGGCATTTCATCTCATCCCATCCAATAGTCATTCAATAGAGGTTCTCTGGTACCTCCCACCCGAAGCATTAGGTTGGTGGTAAAGCATCACAGATTGGGCCCAAGGTCACAGTCCCCTTCCTGGACTTGGGTTCCCCCAAAAGCAATCTTCCCTGCCCTCTGCTCCAGGCACAAGCAGGGCTGAACTTATCATGCCCTAGGGAGCAGGGATCCCCAGACGAGAATCCCCCAGATTCGCACACAGGGTTAAACTGAGCAGGGGATTGCTGCAGAGAGAGGCAGCTGAGCGAACGCGAGATTAAACTTGCTGATTGAAGGGAAATAACTCTGCCTTTCTGTGTCTCTCCCAATTACTGTCTTAATTACCTTTTTTCACATAGGAGCCTTTTTCACACAGGATGAGACAGCAGGGATTGAATTCAGAGGCACACGTGCCAGGCACAGGCTCAATCACTTAAGCTCTTTCCCCAGCTCCACCAGTTTTTATGTGCTATTGGTAGTTTTAGTAAAGTTCCTCCACCTTCACAAGTAATATTGGTAATGCCATTGGTAATGTCACATCTTCAGAATTGTTGCCAAATGTGGGGAAAACCTCTATCAAGATTCTTTCATACGATCAACTAAAAAATGTCAAGATATTTTGATGTTTCTAAGTGTGCAAGTCAAGTGGTTCTTATAAGTGCTCGAATTGCCTTTGAAACACACTTTTCTGAGCTTCTGGGCTCTGTTATTTTTAAGTGGCATGAGTGAAAATGATGATTTCTGGGGGATCAGGATACAAGGCATCCAAGGCACTATCTCCATCTTTCTTGGAAGTCCACATTGGTTTGAAAGTGGAGAAAA